>APFE030184685.1:68945-132822 GCA_000404065.3 Pinus taeda
ATATATATATATTTGAGCTCACTCTCAATTGAAAGGATTCTATGGGGACATTTCCTTGGGTATAATCAGCCATAGTGTTTACTTTTCTAATTGAAATTGTAATAGGAAAGGGGCCTATGTTGATCAATTGAGATGGGTGAGAAGTATCACCTAGATGGGAAAAATGAATAAGTGCCTTATTGACTCTTTTTTTCCATGGATGATTGTTGAATCAATTGCTTGGTTATATGAGAATTTAATTCCTTTTAGGATAAGAAAGAATCAAGCTCCTCTTAAGAATTTTTAGGATATGAACTCACTCTCAGCTGAAAGGATTCTATGGGGACATTTCCTTGGTTATAATCAACCGTAGTGTTTACTTTTCTAATTGAAATTGTAATAGGAAAAGGGCCTATGTTGATCAATTGAGATGGGTGAGAGGTATCAGCTAGATGGGAAAAATGAATAAGTGGCTTATTACCTCTTTTTTTCCATGGATGATTGTTGAATTAATGGCTTGGTTATATGAGAATTTATTTCCTTTTATGATAAACAATAATCAAGCTCCTCTTAAGAATTTGGAGAAATTAAAAGGCAAGTCAAAGATACAACAAATCCTTAAGCTCGAGCTAGGGAAATATTATCGAGGCTTGTAAAGTTACAAAAATTTAGGGATTGAGTTCTTGAAATTTGGGGATGGTAGATTCAGATCCATTTTCTAGTCACATGGGTTGATAAGAGGGGAAAATATCATGGGTGTAACCATAGAGGTGGGTAAGCATGGAGAAATGAACCAGACTTAGTTAATGGAATATTGAGTCATGTGTTCTAGCCCCTGGTGTTCGATTAACAAAAATGTCAATTAACGAAGAGAATTGTTATGTTAGTTAGCAGTTACATCAATTAGACCAATTCCATGTAAAACAAGACTATGTTGTGCATCCCCATGTTTGGTTATCCTATTAACAAAATTTGGTGCTCTCTTAACAAAAATGGAAAGTGATAAGAATGGGTCATGTTCAATTAGAGAAATTTTGAAGTCCAAAATAGGCCTCCTAAGGAATATTACAAAATAATAGTGGAAATAACAAATAAGATTAGATTACCTCATTAAGTTTTGGAGGGAAAAAAGCAAAATTATTTTTTCAACTCGTATTTTCAACTTATCTCCCTATGATTTTACTCAAAGTTTGAGCAGGAGTACTTATTGGATGCAGAATTTAATTTTTCATCCAAGTAGTACCCATGTTGCATACATTTGATGGACCCTACTACACAAAAAATGTGATTGCAGTCATGTTTTTTCATGTGTTTCACATTTTTCGTGTGGCAAGGTCCATGAAAAGTATACAAAATGGGTACTCCTTAGATGCAAAATTAAATTTTGCATCCAATGAGTGATCCCTCTCAAAATTTGAGTAAAATAATAGGGAGATAAGTTGAAAAAGTAGTTTATTTATTTATTTAATCTTTTTAACTTTTTACTCCAAAAATGGTGAATCATCCCCCATGGTTGACATCATCAAATTGAATATTGTTGGTGCTTATACAGTTAATTTTTGTTGTACATTTTTGTTTTGAGGCCCATTTTTGGCCTCAATTTTTTTATAATGAGTTGAAAGATATGTCCATCAGATTGGATGGAGCTTGCAGGTTATTGCATTATGTATTTTGATGCCTAGTGGCCCTGTGAGTAGGAAAGCGACCTGGAAAACTAACATTCTTTAAAAATAGTTGCTAATATTTTCTCTAGATTTGGATGTTGGAGATTAAACATAGCTTATGGTAACATGGGACTATAGGGCTATAATTGAGAGCTCAATGGTAAGGGGCTATGGGCAGATATTTAGCTCTTTCACTTGGGTAGATTCCCTAGATATCCAAATATTCAATGATATATATTAAATCATTAGATTTATTGTCATACATATCGATATGTAAAAGGTGGAAAAATTAGAGAACTCAACTTACGTGACCAACTTTAGCAGTGGGACCCAATTTGGAGAACTAAGGTCAAAAAACGTTTGGGGCTATTTTGAGGCCTTAAATGGCATTTTTTTGGGGGTGAAAATTTTCCGCATAAGTGTGGCATCCCCTTGTGGTATTCTTCACTCAAATACCTTTCCAATAATGCAAGAATCACATCAATTAAATTTCATATGCAAATTTGTGCCCCTTAGAATCTGATCTATCGAGATTGATCAACATAATTCAAGAGGTTGCAACGTCAACCCCTATTAATCATGGAAAAGAGGCCAGCCACGTGGGCACCATCAAGAATACTCTAGAAGGGTCAAGTTGTAACTGATATCGAGAACTAGATGGATCAAATTTATCCCCCTAGTTGGCTATTAGATTGTTATAATTGAGTCATTAGGAGGAAAAGGGATCAATTCTATTCTAGTCCATTTGTTCCATAGTAGAGAAAAGTAGCTAAAAGTCGATATAAAGAGGGAAGAATAGAGAGGGTGTGTGTTATATAGAATCAAAAGGACCATAGGTCTCACTCCTTTGTATTTGCACCAATTCCATTCAAAATAATAGAGAGAAGAGAAACCTCACCTTCCAATTGGGTTTTCTCCCAAAAAGGTTTCCCAAGTTATATCTTGGTGTTATTGTGGTTTGCGAGTGAATTTTTATATGTTCTCTATTATTCCACATTTTTTGTATTACATGCATAAGAAAAAATTAGTAACTTAATAAATGTAGAAAATCTAATGAAAATTAACTCTCATTGTATAGATTTCATATTTTAGTATATATGTATTAGATATGTTGTGACGGACAATTTATGAATCATCTAGGCATATGAGACTTCATTAAAGTGTTGGGTGAGAAAAAAATTGGATATTAAACACCTGGATGGGTGGAACCCACTGTGATGGAATCCAAAGGGTGAGTTGTGGAGGATACAAATATTCTAATTTAATAAAGGGAAATACTTAAGGATTCTTTGGATTCGAATGATTGACCTTAATGAAATATTTTTGCTTCATCAAACAAAATCTAAATGTGTTATTTAAGTCACTTTGCTAGAAAAGAGTGATGGCATGACACATTTATTTGTTAATGTTGATGTGGCTATCATATGTCCTCTAAGATGTGGCATGCATATCTGGCATGTTGATGTGGAAATTTAGTCAGAACCAAATGACATGGTGTATTGATGTGGCATGTTAATTTAGCATGTCAATGTGTGCGATTGTACGAAGAAGTCGACATGGTGTCTACATTGCAAAGAGGACATGGAATTAAAAATTTTGGAAACCTTGAGCCTTTGAAAATGGCCCTTTTGGAATTTTTCTAGATCTAGACAGATCTTGATGTGAGAATCCTAAACAAGTATGAAAGAAATGAAAACCAAAATTCAAATGCCAAAAGGATGACAACATGGAGGATTAATGGAGTTCATGTGGAACTCCCTATGGTTACTCAATTGTATGAATGGTAAACCCAAATTAAATAAGATAATTAAATTTTTAACAATAATTGTTGTCATTCTTAACATTTCAGTGTCACTAGGTTTCAATGGCTAATGGAATTTTCCTCTTATTTTCTTTTCTATGTAGAATTGTCCTCTTAATAAAGAGGGTTTTCACTAATTTAGCCCTCATATCGATCCATGCCAAGCCAAAAAGGGGCCACAATAGCTCTATCACTTAACCTACTAATCACCAAATTTCACTCCGCTTTTGATCCAGGTGGATATTGGTGGTCACTCACCTATTCCACCTAGACCTCCAGTTGGTTTCATTTGTTTCCTTGTTTATTGTAGCATTTACTATTTTTAGCAGTCTTTTGGGTCCTAAACGTTCAGAGCAGTTTTGACCCCCTAAAAGGCATCCTTTTAGGTTTGTAGTAGGCCCATAGCCATAGGCATGGGCCTACTACAAATCATGTAGTACTTAGAGAGATATTTCCAACAAGTTATCGTAAGTGCCAAACAGAGATAATATGGCCAAGTTACGACCCCGAGAAGTTGGTTGCCCAACTAATCCAATGAGGCCCACAAACTCTTGGCATTCCATCTCCTGCGGTTAGGGTCTTGGTTGTTTAGGGTTTTCCCTTGTTGTCCAACAACAAATAGGCCCTGGAACCTCATTGTAACATAGTTCAGAGGCATGTAACCTCTCAGAGATAAGCTACCATCACCCGATCTAGTTTATTTCCATTCTTTTTGTAAGAATATTTCAGTATTTGATATTAATGAAATGAAGTGTTATTTATGTTGCATCTCTTTATTTACGTTTATATATCTAATTTGTTGCATTCTTGTTTAAGTTTGGATCAGTGATATCAGAGCAGTATGCTCTTTCTCTATTTTTCTTTTCATGTACCCAATGAGGTCGAGATATAAGGAGTTAGGACTCGAACTGGTCCAACCTTTGCAAGACCAGCCTCACAAATCCTGATGGCCTCCCATGGAGGAAGAGAAGAAACACGAGGGGGCAAGAGATCCTTTCAAAATATTTCTTGAAGAAGCCCTCGAGCAACAGAGGAACGCGATAATAGAAAAATTTCCCCAAATCCTTCAGCAACTACCCAAAGGCAATGCATCTCCTCCCAGCAACCACTCTAGAAGTGCCACACCCTTTAAGGTACAAATTAATTTTGACATCCCCATGTTTGAAGGTCAAACAGATGTTGACGCCATAGATAAATGGTTAAATCTACTAGAAAAATAATTTTCTGTTCATGATTTTTCCAGTCGTGAAAAGATTACCTTTTCGCTTCTCAAAGTCATCCCCCAAGTCAAGGATTGGTGAGAAACCTATTGTGAGAAGAAGGAGAAAAGTACACCCTCACTATTTTCAGCCACACCCACTTGGAATTAATTCTTGGACGCCATCAAGGAATAGTACTACCTTGTCTAGAGCTATGAGGATAAATACATAAAGTGGACCACGCTGCAGTAGGGAAGGGACCAAGACGTGCTAAAGTTTACCAATGTTTTTCATACCCTTCGCAGGAAGTTGGGTATCAAGTATTTTGAGCGACATTTGGTACTCAAGTACCGCGACTGACTACACAAGTACATCCAGGAAAAGATGAATTTCCTAGACATCTCCTCGCTCGACATGGTGTACCGATACGCTATCAAGATTGAGAAGAAGTTTAAACAAAAGAAGAGAGACTTTGGATCTATGAATCTGAAGCAAGGGAAAGGCACCCCCAAACCGCAGAGCAAAGGACAAATCCAAAGTAGGGCGACCCAGGACAACCCGTCAAAACCACAAGCAAAGAACAACACCACGAATACAAAGAAGGACACAGGAAAATTGTGTGAGTTCCATAAGAGCTCCACTCACAACGCAAGTGAGTGTCAAGCCAAGCAGTCACTGGTGGTCGAGCTGAAGACTTTTGAATCTGACACATGTTCTAACTCTAAGTCAGAACCTAACAAGGGGAATGACCAAGGGAAGAAGATCATTGACACGGATCCCAATGCCACCGTGGCCACCACCAAGATCCATAAGAATGAGTCTCAAGATCCAGAGGAGGGGGAACGCCTCTTCCATTCACAGATGTGGGTGAAGGGTTCTCCATTGCAATTCATTATCGACAGTGGGAGCCAAAAGAACATCATTTCAGCAGAGGTCGTGAAGCGGTTGGGCGTACTAACTACAACACATCTGCAGCCATACACCATCGTGTGGCTTCATCAAGGAAGAGATCTTTGCGTCAACTAGCAGTGTCACCTTCCCTACAGCATCAAGCCCTTCACGAATGAGGTATTGTGTGATGTTTCTCCTCTTGAAATTTGTGATGTATTATTAAGACAGTCATACTTGTGAAAGTGACATGTTGTATATGGGTCTAGACCTCACTCTGTGATTATTACCTTGGGCAATAAGTTGTACAGGATATCAGAGGTAGCCTCGCCTACCTCCATCTCTTTGATCTCTGCAAAGAAATTCAATAAAATCATTTCATAGACAAGGAAATTTGTTTTCCTTATGATTCGCCCTTAGGGAAAGAAGAAGATTGTGGCCACGACTTCCAAACAGAGCTCCTCTACATAGCAGCAGCAGATGGACAAGTTAGTGGAGGGGTACAGGGACATTTTCGCCTCACCTATGAGGGTACCTATTCACTGTCAGGTCAAGCACTTCATCGATCTAACCTCGAGCGGGCCACTACCTAATGGACCGATCTATCGATGCTCTGTTCTAGAGAATGATGAGATCAAGAGGCAAATTCAAGAGTTGTTGCAGAAAGAAGAAGATTGTGGCCACGACTTCCAAACAGAGCTCCTCTACATAGCAGCAGCAGATGGACAAGTTAGTGGAGGGGTACAGGGACATTTTTGCCTCACTTATGAGGGTACCTATTCATTGTCAGGTCAAGCACTTCATCGATCTAACCTCGGGCGTGCCACTACCCAATGGACCAATCTATCGATGCTTTGTTCTAGAGAATGATGAGATCAAGAGGCAAATTCAAGAGTTGTTGCAGAAAGGGCACATCAGACCAATCTCATCACCCTATTAGAGCCTGATTGTATTGGTACAGAAGAAGGATAGAACCTGGAGACTCGATATTGATTATCGGGCATTAAACTAGATCATTGTCCAGAATAGGTACCCAATTCCACGGATTGATGACCTTTTGGACTAGCTCAAGGGGTCCAAATATTTCAGCAATATTGAATTGAAGTCTGATTATCGCCAGGTGCCTATCGAACCCTTCGATGTGTGGAATATTGCCTTCAAATCTAAGGAGGGCCTTTTCGAATGGTTGGTCATGCCTTTCGGGTTGACAAATTCCCCTGCAACTTTCATGATATTGATGGACGACGTATTGAAACCGTTCGTCAATGTATTCGTGGTGGTTTATTTAGATGAAATCTTGATATTCAGCCAAAGTTGGGAAGAGCACCTCCACCATATTCGGCAGGTCCTCCAAACCCTGCAACAACACAAGTTGTGTGCCAATTTGGAGAAATGCACTTTTTGCATGATCCAGGTTCAATATCTGGGGTACATCATTGATGAGAAGGGTGTGCATGTGTACCCATCCAAGATACAAGTCATTCAGGATTGGCTAGCCCCAACCACTCTAATAGAGCTCTGCAACGTTCTGGGTCTTGCAAATTTCTACCGCAGGTTCGTGTTGGGGTTCTCTCATATCATGTGGCCTTTAAGTCAAGTCACCAAGGGAGGAGCACAAGAAAAGTTATTTTGGTCTGAAACCCAACAGAAATCATTTTCTAAGTTGAAGCATCTCCTCTGCTCTGCACTAGTAATCACATTACCAGACCTACAACAACCATTTGAGATTGAGATAGATGCCTCTAACTATGCTATTAGTGTAGTTCTTACTTAGTAGGGGCATCTAGTGGCTTACCACAATGAGACACTTTCAGACATAGTCCGAAAGTATCCCACCTATGACAAAGAAATGTATTCCATTATGCAGGCCTATCATTTTTGGAAGCGTTACATTCTGGGGATGGAAACGTTTATCGACACAGACCACCTACCCCTGTAGTTCATACAAACATAAGGGAATTTTTAAAATGATCGCCATCAGAAATGGTCCACATACCTGCAACAGTTCCCTTTGAATATTAAGTACAAGAAGGGAAGCATAAATAATGTTGCAGATTGCCTCAGGTGACCACCAGTCATGGCGTTGATCATTGTGCTCGACTCTTGTGGGCACGAGACTTTGGGGTGGCTGCATCTTTACAAGAGCAATCCAAAATTCGACAGCACATACCAGACAATCCTGAAAGGTAAGCAAGTTCCAAATTTTCACCTTCAAGATGCACTATTATGCCAGATGGGACACATATGTGTTCCTTCAAGCAAGTGTGACAAGATGATTTAGGAGACGCACTACAGTCAGGCCGCTCGACATTTCGGAGTAGAGAAAACAGTGGGAGTATTGCAGAAGTATTTTTATTGGCCGAACCTTCGTCAAGATGTTGGGAAATACAATAGATCCTGCACTGCCTGCACCATTACCAAACCAACCATCAAGAAGAAAGGCCTATATACTGCTTTTCCTACTCCTAGTCGACCTTGGGAATCCATATCCATGGATTACATGTCGGGCCTTCCTTCTAATAAGCACGTCAACGACTCTGTTTTCTTAGTCGTCAACAAATTCTCTAAGATGGTCATTATGGCGACCTACAAGAAGAGTATCACATCAGAGGCCACTGCTAAGCTCTTCTTTGGGCAAGTGTGGGTACACTTTGGGATCCCATAGTCCATTGTCTCAGATCGGGATAGTAGATTCCTAAGTGCATTTTGGTGAAGTCTCTGGTCAGTGTTGGATACCAAACTTACTAAGTCCGCAACTTTTCTACCCCCAAACTAAAGGCCAAATAGAGGTCGTCAACAAGATGATCGTACACATTCTACGCATGTACAACTCGTAGCATCCACGCACATAAGATGAAAGCCTCCCCTATGTCCAACACAACTACAATAAAGCTCTCCATAGCTCAATGGGCCAAAACCCCTTTCAGGTAGGGCTTAGATTTCAGTCATTATGTCCCGTTGATGTGGCCATACCATTTGCAGCTACTCAGGGAGATTCGACTCACATCCAATCCGAAGCCGACAAGGCTAATAGCTTCATTGATCATTTTCAACAGATCTTCCAGCAGGTTCATGATATATTGGACAGATCCAATGCTAAGTACAAGCAGCGCCATGACCAGCATCAAGTGTTGCACAAGTTCCAGGTGGGCGACAAAGTTTGGCTACATTTGCGGAAGGAGCGGCTTGCTGGACCCCATTGCAAGCTTCGTTCGCTTTGATATGGGTCATACAACATCACCAAGGTTGTAGGGGACAATGCCTTCGAGATTAGCATTCCATCGTTCCTTGGTCTACACCCAGTGTTCAATGTAGACCGCCATCGGTCATACTTTCTACCATTGTTGGACACATCCGACATTGTAGAACAACTCACACCAATACCCAGACTACATGGAACAAACCACAACTAATCTGATCATGGGCATGCAAATCAAGAACACTCACCAACAGAGGATCCAGCTATATCAAGTTGTCAAAGCAGGCCAACTCCTTCACCAAGGCAAGTGGTTCACCAGGGACTAGGTTCAACAAAAATTCTATCACCTCATGGAAGCTCTGCACGCAATGGGGACCATTGCTTCCTAAGGAGGGAGGAATGATCCAGGTGGATATTGGTGGCCACTTGCCTATTCCACCTAAACCTCCACTTGGTTTCATCTGTTTCCTCTTTTATTGCATCATTTACTATTTTTAGCAGTTTTTCATGTCGTGAACTTCTGGAGCAGTTTTGACCCCCTAAATGGTGTTTTTTATAGGTTGCAGCAGACATGTAGTCGTAGTCAGGGGTATGCCACAAATCCGATAATACTCAAAGAGATCTTTCCAACAAGGTATCATACACACTAAACAGAGATAATATGGCCAAGTTACGACCTTGGGAAGTTGGCTGCCCAACGGGGCCCAGAAACTCTTGATGTTCCATCTCTTGGGGTTAGGGTTTTGGTTGTTTAGGAGTTTTTTTTTGTTCAATAATAAATATGCCCTAGAGCCTCATTGTAACTTAGTTCATAGGCATGTAGTTGCCACATCTCTTCTCGGAGATAAGGTACCATCTCCCGAGTTGGTTTATTTCCATTCTGCTTGTAAGCATATTTCGATATTTGATTTAATGAATGAAGTGTTATTTCTGCTGCATCTCTATATTTATGGTTATATCTGTAATTTGTTGCATTCTTGTTTAAGCTTCGATCAACTTTAAAACTATGTTTTCAATGCTCATCATCAGTCTTTAGATTCCATAATTGGTAGAGTATTCACATTTTAGGTCTATAGCTTTGTTGCCAATAGGGATGCCCCTCCTCTGGGGTCCATGGAGCAACTTTGAATCTAAGTTTGATCCTCAAATTTGAAGGCTTATATCTAGGCTCCTTTTGGAATAAAATCAAAGAAATATGGCATCACTAAATGTTTATGTATTTATAGAAACATTGAGGGACAATCAAACAATTTTTGCAACATAACTCATTCAAGCAATGCACTTTATAGCTTCTAGTTCAAAAATGCATGACTCACCTATATCTTAACTTTGAGCATATATGTTCTAATTATTATGAAGGACTGGATACCCATTCAAATCACTAAGTGGAGTAAGTTCAACAACTTCAACGGCATCTGAATTTATAAGTAACAAATTGTTTAACTAGCACCTCAAAGGGTTTTTCATTTGGAATGTTAACCAAGAGTGTATGGTGGGGACTGTTCGTATCGCCCTAAACTCCATTGATGGCCTAAAACCAATTACACATTTCTAACCATTAATATATATATGTCTGGTACGACATGTTAACCTTGTCATCCTTCTTTTTACTAGATTTCCAAGACCAAAATTAAATCCCCATCAATATCTAAGAGGAAATATTATATAGATATGTTTTCCAAGAGCTACAAGAGATCATGAGCCACATTTTAAAAAGAACCAACATTCAGTTATTTCTCAAGCTCTAGAAGCCCAAAAGTCTTGTAGAAGGATCTTAGAATCCAATTTTCATTATCTTATCAAGGTGTAGTGAGGCCCAATTTTTAAAGGAAAGTCATCCATGCTATCTTCGTTTTTGCTCTATTAGTTGTTTTGGTCAAGGAAAAACGCAGGGCATGAATCTTGTTTCCATTAAAGTAGGAGAGGTCCATGAAAGGACTACTTATTTTTGTATGAAAGTATATTTATGTTGTTGGTTTGTAGCAAGGCCATTAGAGATACTCAATAAGCATCATCCTTCCATAAAATCGGTCATTGGCCCGACAAGAAACTGAATCATGCTATGTGACCAACAATAATTATGTACATCAATTCCATGTGGGAAGTTCTTTATGCTAGCACCCATAGCATGCCACCCAAAATTCCAAGGATATGTATAGATATATATATATATATATATATATAGAGAGAGAGAGAGAGAGAGAGAGAGAGAGAGAGAGAGACTTCAATGGGTTGATACATTGGGCAGGCAAGAGGTTATGCCCACAATGTCTACATCTTGACTCAAGAGTAGAACAAATACCCCAAGACTCTAATATTATAGGGTATGAGGATTCCATAAGGTGGAGGCCGAAACTTTCACCTTTCCATCCAATGCACAATACAATGTTATAGCCCTTCAACCCATATCTATGTTCAGCAAAAGAATGTTGTTGAAGGAAGATTAATGGCAGTTTTTCGGTGAGCTTGAGGAGTAATATAACACTCCCACAATTCTCACGAGTTTAAGCTGACCCCATACCAGTTTTACAAGGAAAGGGAGAACATTTTGAGTCTTATCTTCAGATGTTCTATGAAGACTAAGATCTACTTAGTCTTACTATAAAATTTAAGATTTCACCTACCAAACCTGTCAATAAAGCAAGGTATCTAAATTCCCATTGATGTCATCAATACTATCTCCCATCAAGTCAGTACACTCAACCATGACACTCAAATCAATATTACAAGTCATAACCAATATGTAGCATCCATTTAGTCAACAAGCATCAAGCAAATTACAACTAACAAACATTATTAAAATAGATAAATATACTTATATGAAAATTGATTTGCCTACAACTGATGAATGGTAAGCTCTTTTCCACCCAAACATAGGGCATTGTTATGCCTATCGCCTTCTACAGTTGGCCAACCATTATACCACTAAGGGAAATTCAGTTATCTCTATTGAAAATGATGGGTATCAAATCCACTCTCCTTCACAAGTAGTTATATCGTAGAAACCCCTCTACGCATGAGCATTCCAGGAAACTCTCTTTCAACTCTGGCTACTTTTTGCACTCTTCCCACACATAGATGGTTGTTGACTGCGACCCCCACATGCATCCTTTTTTCTTGCCCAAGAAGGTTTGTGATTTTCTCTCTTCTAGCAAAGGAATTTGTGAATCAATGGCTAACATTTTTACCTATCCTAGCCATCTCTCTATACCTCCATCACTATGGGAGGTTGGTTGTGCAACTACCAAGCTCTCTTAATAATGATTTTTGGGGAAATGGAAAGAGATGGAAAGAATTTCAAATTTGAATTTAGAAACATGGCTTTCAGTGAAGGTTATCTGCTTAGTGGGCAAGGAAATCCCCTTAACCCCCTCACTAATTCTTCCTTAGCATATCATGGCCAATACGAGTGCTCAATCCTTTAATGAATTATTTGGCAATTTCTCATTAATTAAACAAAATACATGTATACCACTTTTAATTTCTTCAATTTTAAAATTGACAAAACATCTATGTCATGATTCACAAAGACACTGAGACATAATTATTTTTACATACTAGGAAAACAATGTTACATAAATGCAAAGCACTAGCAAGGAGTAATTTTATGGTGGTTTCCAGCATTTAGAAATGGAAAACCACAAAAGATTTATGATTTTATTATCCCTATTTACTCAATGTTAGAGTTGAATGGAAACAAAGTAGTTGATCCAACCATTATGCTACTAAATCTTCTCTAAAATTATGTTATTGTTGAAAACTCTTGTTAAGAGTGTAAAGACCCTATTGTAACCATTTAATTATTGAATAATATATTTAGTGTGCTTTAGAGTGTGGAGTTTTTTCACGTAAGGGTTTTCTCTAGGAAATCATGTTGTAACGAAATACCAACTATTTACAAAGAATTTTAAATATAAACAGATCATAAATTAGTATAAATTTACTTAATCGCCAAATAAAAATTCAGGTTTTTGTTGAAAATGAAAAACATTTAACGATCTTTTGACTTAGTTACCGGATCCACAGTAAAAACCATTTTTCATCAACATTTCAAATCCCAACTGGGATCCATCATCAAAACTTCTTGAATGATAATAGTAGAAATCCCAACTGGGATCCATCATCAAAACTTCTTGAATGATGATAGTAGAAGAGCTAATTGAGGGATTAAACGATCAGTTACCTAACAAAGCTACAACATCACTAAGTTTTTGTTGAAAATAACAATAAAAGGGACCTGTCGTATCTTTAGTTACCGGATCCACAGTAAAAACCATTTTTCATCAACATTTCAAATCCCAACTGGGATCCATCATCAAAACTTCTTGAATGATAATAGTAGAAATCCCAACTGGGATCCATCATCAAAACTTCTTGAATGATGATAGTAGAAGAGCTAATTGAGGGATTAAACGATCAGTTACCTAACAAAGCTACAACATCACTAAGTTTTTGTTGAAAATAACAATAAAAGGGACCTGTCGTATCTACAGCTTCAGAGCTACAACATCACTGAGTTTTTGTTGAAAATAACAATAAAAGGGACCTGTAGTATCTACAGCTTCAGCTGTTGTATCTACTCGCTTGGCTGTTGTATCTACTTGCTTTTGCGATTATATGTAAATTTATGTTGCTTCTTCAGCGGGATGCTCTTCCCCCACTGAAAAAAAGCTACAACATCAATTCAGTTACTGTTGAAAATGAAAAGAAATGGTACCTGTTAACTAACAAAGTTACAAAGTTACAGAGTCATACATTGTGAAAATGAAGAAAAAAAGGTTCAGCTAGTGTCGAAAATGGGAAAAAGGGACCCGTCCTATAACAAAGTTAATGTTACAGCATCATTAAACAATTTTGTGCTGCCCAGGTTCAAACTGGGCCAATAAAGAAAGAAGTTGTGTTTTTGTTGAAAATTAAAATAAAAATATTACAGTGCTGCCCAGGTTCAAACTGGGCCAATAAAGAAAGAAGTTGTGTTTTTGTTGAAAATTAAAATAAAAATATTACAGCATCTTTAAACAATTTTGTGCTGCCCAGGTTTAAATTGGGGCCATTAAAGAAAGAAGTTCCGTTTTTGTTGAAAATAAAAATAAAAGGAACTGCCCAGGTTCGAACTGGAGACCTTCAGTGTGTAAAACTGACTACAAATGTAAATAATATTCCCTTCTTGGTGCTGCCCAGGTCCGAACTGTTGGAACTGCCCAGGTTCGAACTGGAGACCTTCAGCGTGTAAAGCTGACGTGATAACCGACTACAAATGTAAATAAAACTCCCTTCTTGGTGCTGCCCAGGTTCGAACTGGAGACCTTCAGTGTGTAAAAAACTGACTACAAGGGTAAATAATATCCCTTTCTTGGTACTGCCCAGGTTCGAACTGGAGACCTTCAGTGTGTAAAAAACTGACTACAAGGGTAAATAATATCCCTTTCTTGGTACTGCCCAGGTTCGAACTGGGGACCTTCAGTGTGTAAGACTGACGTGATAACCGACTACACCACAGCACCGATTTATAACTAACTTCTTTCTGACAGTATTTCAGATTTTAGAGTTCCCGTAATATTAAACATCCAAGGTCCAGATATTCCGCTTTTTTTACATTCAAAGAAAGTAACTACTTCGACGGTCCTCTGTCAAAGCGTTGGGTCATGTACCCAAAGAAAAAAATTAAAATAGGAAAAGATTATTTTTCACGTAAAAAGATCAAAACAACAACATATCCATGTAAGAAAAAGCTCATAGATGGAATTTTGCGCAGTCAGAACTTTGTATTTTTAAGTTATCATAGACTTCCATTTTATTTAAAAAATAATAATTAATGTAAATAAGTCCAAAAATAAAATGGATATTTGTTAATTAAAGAATAATTGTACCTTATGGGATAGTGCACTATGGTGTGGGGTTTGGGGTTTAATCTTTATGTAGCCATGTTTAAATTTTATATTGAATTATTGAATTAGGTGTATTTTAAATTTTTAAGTTAATTATATGTTTTAAAATAATAAAAATTAGATTGGTATATAGTATATTATGTATTTTTCGCTATATTATATTTGTTTTTTTATGGGCCTTAATGATTAAGAGCAGGTTTTTTTTTTTTTAAAGGTTACAGGTTCAAAATGAGAGGAGTAGAGTATATATGCCTTCGTAGACTTAGCAGTCAAATTGTTGCGCGGAGGTGGGTCCCTTTCCCCTCAAACAAGGGGGTCTTATACACCAATTTGGTGTATGGCCTGGGGATGAGCTTAAAAATGAATAATAATAATAACTTCTTTTATAAAAATAGAAGTTCTCAAGTTATTTAGGTAATTATAAGTTTTACACAGTTTTTGGTATAGGAGTTGTATGTACAATAGCATTAAGAAATATCAACTTAATGTTTTAAGCACAAGAGTTTCATGCTAAGACATGCATACCATGAACATCAATAACCACCATAGAAACAACAACCTCAAACAACACCTTCCACTTCATCAAAAATTACAACCATTACAATCATTTTAAGAAAATGCATTGAAAGATATTGTCTTCTGCATATTCTTTTTTTGGCACAATTAAAAGATTCACTTGCACCAATCTATGACAAGAAAATCAAAATGGCTACTCCACATCCAAATGCTCCAAAGTCACCATACTCACAATGCATATAATCTTCTCGGGTCCCTCATCATGCACAACAAAACTAGAGGAATAAAGAGAGTGATTTTTGCATAGCAATATGTGGATACATGAATAACCTCTCCACTTCATTTCGTACAAAAAAAAAATAAAAAATAAAAATAGAAGATTTTATTTCCATGGTGGGTCCCACGTCATGCAAGCTAAACTAGAGGAATAAAGAGTGATTTTTGCATAGCAATATGTGGATACATGAATAACCTCTCCACTTCATTTTCAACAAAAATTAGAAGAATTTGATTTCCATAGCGAACATATAATAACTCAATCTAATGACCCAACTTGACCCATAAAGCTTGAATGTTGAATGGCTTTAGTCCCAAAAAAAAAAAAGATCTATGTTAGTAGACAATGGGCATTCTATTGTACCATTTAACCTTGGAAAAATGATGTAATGGACATTCTAGTATACCATTTAACCTTGAAAAAATGATGTAACATACATTGTTGTACCTTTAGAAATGTGTGACATTTTGTTAGGTTAACATTATTTCTAGGAGTGGCATGGAGTTTATGAGTAAAGATATTAGAGCATTATTCTGAGTATCAAAGGAAGACCATTTTATATGTAAACTTATAATACATTTTTCTTCGATTTCATTTAAGAAGTGCCATAAATTAATCAATCATAAACATAAATCCATTATGTTGATTGTCCCACCAAACTTCTTGCACCAATATGTCATCACTAAGGTAGTATCCACCATTGCACCACAAAAGTTTATCACAAGTTTAGTGGTTAACACTAACATTTTCAAGAATACATTGACGCTCTCAATTGAACCTAGGACCCTCCAAAAAAAAATCAATCCTCACCAATCACATATCATTATCCTTGTGGCCTAAGCTTTTGATTCAATTAATGTTCATGGTTGATTTCAATTTCTTTAATTAGTGTGTAGAGTTAAACCCTTTCTTTTTCCATGAGAAAATATATTTATATTCCAAATGAGAAATAAATAATAAACCCACGCAAGATTCCACCCTTCTCCAGATATACATGTTTTAATGCTCGAGGCACTATTCATACTCAATAATTAGGCTCTAATCCATTACAATGAAGCTCATCTTGTCACTTAAAATAAATGAACCTCGATGGGGAGGAAAACAATCATTCTTCCCAACCACCCAAGATAAACCCAATTGACATTGTTTAACTAAACCTATTACTTGAAGTGTGCATGAATTTTAGGGGTGTTTTGCAACTGATGGGATTACTATTATTTTGATGACTCCTCCTAAGTGGCTTTGACTCACTCACCATCTATGTGTGTTAATGATGAATGAATTATCTAATTATCTTTTTGTATGTGGATGGTTTATTGCAATGTTGCTAAACTCTCGATTTTATTGCGATAAAATCTTGAAATGGTGATTTTTTGGCCTAGCTAATGTTTGCCGAGTTTTACTAATATTTTGGAGGCATCTTAATTTTGCCAATGTTTACCGATTTTTACCAATATTTCTGAATTTTTACGATATTTTGATTTTCTGGACCCTTGTCAATTTTATTCCGATGTCCATGTTTGCAACATTGGTTTGTTGTGAGTGTTTTCTTCTCTTTGGGGTCTTATTGATTAATAATTGGGATGATCATTGCTTACTAATTCATTTTACGCTACTTACTTTAAATTAGATTACTTGAGGAGTTGAATATCATTTCCCTTTCTGAGTGATGTAACAATTCTATTGATTTATTAAGCATGACTTTGGGTTCTTGCATTTTTCATTGGTGATTGAGCAAGTTGTCTAAAGTTTTAATTATGTTGGTGTTCTTTACATGCTCTTTTAACTTTGGATGAATATTATTGAGTTTCAAAATGGCTCTCATGAAAATTGCCTCTGTTGATTGAATTAATAAAATTGATTCATTCCTCGCCTTTCATCATTAATTATTTGCAATTGAATGACAATGACATGTGGGAAACTATTGAAAGTAGTCAAGTGCTTTTTCTTAGTATTGCCTTATTTGCATGGATGTTTTCTATGTATTCTCACTCTCAAAGCACACAAAGTTAAGCAATGTCTATGCCTCTCACCTTAAAGTAACTTTTAATAAAAACTACCCAATCATTGAGTGTATTTGTTTTGATCATGAATATTATGAAATGTATTTGAATACTTATGATGTAATGGCTACTTGATATCTATTTTGTATTTATTTGAATGACTGGGTCGGTTGGGAAATCTTTGAGTTTTCTTCACTGCTCCATGCATACATGGTATGATGATTGTAAAATCATCCCACTAGTAAGGATCTCTTTGAAGCACATTTGTTTACTATGATAATTGGATTGTAATGTTTTCATAAGTTTTTTAATGATGATCGATGATTGGTTACTTTAATGGCATGTCAATTATATGCATGAGGTAGTAAAAGCATCAATGCCTAGTAATTAAAGCATATATAGGTGTGCCTTTCCTTGGGAATGTTACGTAAGTGTTTTCAATCCTACCACTACTAAGTGAATCATCATCAATGGTCGATGCATGCATCATGAAACTAAGATATTTAGTTCTTATGTAATGATATCATTTAATGCATAGCTTCTTTTATTTCATCTATCATTACTTTTAATCGACTATTATTGAATGATACATATATTAATATTATTGATTTTCTTCTTAGTTATGTTCTTGTTATAATGATATTGGATGCTTCATGTGACTTGGTGAAGTGATCTAAATCAAGTGATTCCTAGAATGATCTTATGTCAATATTTTACTCGCAATAAATGTTTTCTTTTTATCTCGACAAGATAGTGTCTATTTTTGCAATTGAGACTACTTATTATATGTGTGCAATAATGTATGCATATGTTTCCAAAGTAATAATAATCAAAGGTTTATAGTTACAATGCTTCGACAATGAAAATTCAATTAATATTATGTGACATTAATGCTAATTTCTCATTAATATTAAATGCATTGGGTGATCTAATGTGTTAGTTATTAATTTTTGCTAGTTAATTTTGATGTCTTGCTAACATGGATGATCTAAGATAATCAAAATGCACGATAAGATTTTATTGTAGGAGAACACATGTCCATCCAATTTATGATGATGGAAAATTAGTAAAAAAGTAGCAAAAGTTTGAAATAAGCCAAACCATGCAAGAAATTAAATGGTATGACAATTGGTTTGCTTAGTTATTCATTTCCTAATGAGTTTATTCTAACCTTATTTCAATCCCAAGTAAACATTAAATTGAATTATTAAATTAAGGAATTGCTTTTATCTCTATTAAATTGATTTCCATCTTGGAAAGGAAATGTGATTGTTGTCGTGTGAATCTAGCCTTAACAAAAAATTAGCTCCAATGCACATAACTCAAATATATCACTTGTATGCTAATTATTCTTCAAGGATTTATCATTCAGTTCTGACATAGCCAAGGTTTAGTGGTTTTATTCCAAACTAGTGAATTTGACCTTGAACTCACCTACAACTTCCAACACTTCATTTCATATCTATAACAAGTTGGTAATGCTTGGAAATAGATGCCTTGATTTGCTCTCATACCTTCACATATGGATTTAATGTTCGATATATTGTTTTCATCTCTACTCTAAAAAAAATTGTCATGGAAAATTCCTAGGCCAGTGTTGAGGCTTATTAGTGGTTTATATGCTTTGATAAGGTGAAACAATTTCCTAAACACTTGTACACTTGACTCACTCAACTTGACATTTGCACATTAGATCAATTTTTCTTGTTCTGGAAACTGCATCCAGGGTTGTTTCTGATATGAATATTACTTTGATGCTTTGAAATGATAATTGCCATAACAAGTTTCCTTGATATCTCTTGAATTATATGTGGTATGAATCATCTATAGTAGTGATAAATATTTCTCTTTGCAATGTTTTTGGGAACAACTCACCTAAGATATATCAATGAAAAAATGAACCAAACACCCTAATACATAACATCAACATCATGTTAATTTTATCTCTATTTGAAGGCATACAACATATTTTTATTTTTTAAGTTTTATTGTTGTCTCTTGGCACCATTGACGGACTTGTTTCTAAGCTATCTTTCATGATTTCAAAATGCACATAAGACATCTCTTTAATAAGTAACATTATGACATTGGTAATTATGCTCTAACTATGAGCTCTGGATGTAGGAAATGTGAAATTTTCCTTGAAATGCAGCAATTAGAATTAATTCTTCTAACTGATTAAGTTATGCAATCTATTTTGTCAAAATAATGAATTAATCACACTGCAATTTCTTCATAATAAACATGCAACAGAAAATAAAATGTTGGAAACTAAGAAATAGAGAACACACACACAAGAAATATAACACTGTTATTTTTGGACAATTGTCCCTGGAAAAACCCAATGCGAGAAAACCAATGTAGCATATGAGGGTTTTATTATTATGCAGCAGAGAAATTCTAATTACAATTTGATGCCCAAAATTAGCAATCCTCTACAAGATAATCTGGCCACATAAATTAGTGAGACAAATTTTGTCTCACCCAACACTGATCCAGCTCCACAACTAACATAAACTGGGTTGCTCTGAAACCCCTACATTAGCCTTTGTTCTACCTTTTTGTAGGCCAAACTCGCACTACCTAGAAGTTGTTTTGATCAAGATGTCCAGCCCAACTTAGCCTCTAAGAATGACTCGCTAGCCCTTCTAGAATTTCTCCCAAACTACAGCAACATAATCGACCCTCACTCCAGCTGAATCGAACTCCTCCTCTAAATTTACCTACGCAGTCCCTGCCCAACCTCACTAAGGAAAACTTGGCTATATTTTATATGACTCTTTGGAACTGGAAACTCCTTTGGAATCATTGTCATTTCTCCCTCTCTATCTCTACATTCCCTCTAGCTCAAACTCTTCTTCCCATATCAGTTGTTGTTGTTGGATAGCTCGATCCTTGCCAAGGCACTCAACCTCAAGTCGATCTAGCTCCAACCCCATCAAACTCCTCTTATCATCTCTCGTTGGCTCACCAACAACCATGATTATATCCCCATTAATGGCTAATATCATCTCTAAGTCGATCCATGTGAGTTTCTAGAGAAATCTCAACTTTCTCAATTAATTCTTGTTAATGAATAAATTTTCCTAAGTTAGACTTAGGAAATATTTAATTATTGACTAATTAACTTAATTAAGTCATCTTTAGGTCTTTCCTCCTAAAAAAAATTGGGTTCTAGAGCTCTTATGTTTCTAACCCTTTTTGACCAAATTTGAGACTATAAAACCTGTCGGATGCTAAAAAACTAACACTCCCTCTTAGCGAGGAAGGTGTTCTACCATACTCTTTGTCTCATAACATATCCCCATACACGCTACTAATGTATGACAACTATGACAAACTGTCGCTTCCCACCAAGCCACTACACAACTCTTATTCATCTGATACTCTGAGTTGAATCATACCTACATCTATGATGTTGCTAACATTGCATTATACCACCTTGTATTGCTCCCAACTCTGCACTGTGCTACAACTAATCTCATGTTGCTGCAACTACTGCAACTGAGGACTCTGAATCTTAATCAATTGTGTATGTGGATTGGCTCTGCATCTATCTCTTGAGTCTTTGACTGCTACTAGCCTCTGCACTATCCACTAAGTATATTTTTGCACTACAACTGCTTTGCGCCCCTCAACATCTGACTACAATTAGTACTGCAACTATCCCTCAAGATATGTTTGCACAATCCTAAACACTAATCGACCCTAATATTGAATACTGTGGGCCCCTATAGCAAGGGTAATGATCTAGGAAGAAACACCTATTTGATGCAATCTTCCTTAGACCTTGCCCAAATATCTGCAGCTCTGGGAACTAGAGCTTTATGTCTCCCCACCTCTCTCCTAGAGGTATAGTTGCATATAATGTGAATTCGTCCTCCAACCTGGAAGACAAATTGTCGATCTTTGTCGAAGTTGTTGCCTGATACTATGTCTCCTTCTTGTCCTTCTTCCTCTTTGGACATTGGGTATTGTAGTAACCAAAATCACCACACCTGAAGCATTTGATCTTTGACATATCCCTCTTTTCTTTTCTCCTCCCTATCAGCCTTATTCGTAACTGGGACTTTTCTTTTCCTTCTCATTTGATGCAAGGACAACATTCTCCTCTTCTTGCACACCCTTCGGTCCTTTATTGTTGTTGTCGTTGATATTTCTCTTCACTGGAGAAAGCCTCATCTCCTCCTGTGTAAATTCTACCCACAATCAATCCTAACCAGGTAGTTGATCTCATCTAGTAATACCTTGGACAATAGTGGCCCACTCCATTGTGAAACCATTGAGAGTTGTACCCACCAGCTCGCTCTCTTGAGGTACTTCTCCTACTGCAACAAGCTCATCAAGAACATCCTTAATCCTGAAGAGATAAGGAACAACTCCTTCACCCTTGTTCATCCTAGTCAGCATCAATTTCTCCTTCAAGAGCATTTTATGATTCTCAAAAGGATTATAGAAAAGTGTAGCAATAACATCCCACATTTCTTTGGTTGTATTCTTAGCCGCTAAATGTGAAACTATATGATCTTGAGTACCATCAAGGATCAACTACTTTGCCTTGGCCATCTCCTTATTGTAGTTCTCCAGTTGTGGCAGGTCTGTAGGTACATATACAACTCATTCTTTGTATGTCTTCAGACCATGCTCATCTAGTAGGAAAGACATTATAGCTTTCTAGATACAATAGTTGGATGCACCATCTAACCTGTCCTGATCTCAAATTCATGTTGAGGCTATTTTATGTAAAAATCACAATTGGGAAATAAACAGGAATATCCTCCCTTCCCTACTTAGTTACCTGCTCTGCAATTCGCACTCCTTGCTGGAATGTGTAGTCATGCCTACTAGTTCTGCCTCTATAGCTAGAAATTTCAAATTTCCTTCAAGACTAAAACTATAAATCCTTCGGGAGAATCTGGAAATTCCTCCCTCTACGTGTGCAATTTCTCTTCCACTTTGCACTAATTCTGTTACTACAATCATTGTTGCAAGCCAACTGTGCCCATAACTGCTCAAATAATTATTTGTTCTACTTCATTGGAACTACTTCCCAGCTTCACTACTGCCTGTTGGGACTACTACTGGACAAATCGAACATTCCTGCACTCTGCAACAGGAAAATTGAACCCTTGTCCGACAATTTGAATTTCCTGGCCAGCCTCTGCGCAAACACTGAAGAAATTCGCTCAAACTCCCTCTGAACTGTGAAATTTATGCCTCTTTGTCTACGAGCCTCTGATCTGTCAAACTTGCTTTAATACCATGTTAAATTTTCCTTGAAATGTAGCAATTGGAATTAATTCTTCTAATTGATTAAATTATGCAGTTTATTTTATTACGGAAAAATAACAAATTAATCACATTGTAATTTCTTCACAATAAAAACACTACGGAAAATAAAATGTTGGAAATTGAGAAATATAAAGAACGCACACAAAAAATATGACACCATTATTTTTGGACAATTGTCCCCGAAAAACCCAATGCGGGAAAACTAATGCAGTAGATGAGGGTTTTATTTTTATGCAACAGTTAAATTTTGAGTAAAATTTGGATGTCGAAATTGGAAATCCTCTACAAGATAATCTGGCCACAAAAATTTTTTCACCCAACACTAATCCAAATCCACAACTAGAACAAACTGGGCTTCTCTAAGACCCTTATGTCAGCCTCTGTGTTGCCTCTACGTAGGCAAAACTCGCACTACCTGGAAGATTCTCTAATCGAGACATCTAGCCCAACTCAACCTCTGAGAATAACTCGCTAGCCCTTCTGAAATTTCACCCGGCCTGCAGCAGCTGAATTGACCCTCACCCCAGCTAAATCGAACTCCTCCTCTGAAGCTTCTTGCATAGCCTCACTGAGGAAAACGCGACCCTCTTGTAACTGACTCTCCAGAACTTGAATCTCCTCCAGAATCACTGTCCCTGGCCCCTCTCTGTCTCAGCATCCCCTCTGGCTTGATCTCTTCTTCTCGAATCAGATGTTGTTTTTTGATAGCTCAATCTCTGCCAAGGAACTTGACCTCAAGTTTGTCTAGCTCCAACCCCATCGACCTCCTAATATAATCTCACATTGCCTCACTAATGACCATGATTAGATCCCCAACAATGGCTAAGATCATCTATGAGTCAATTCATGTAAGTTTCTAGAGAAATCTCACCTTTTTCAATTAATTCCTATTAATTAATCACTTTTCCTAAGTTACGACATATTTAATTATTGACCAATTAACTTATTTGAGTCCTCTCTAGGTGTTTTCTCCTGAAACATTTTATGGGTTTTGGTGCTCTTGTGTTTCTAAGCCTCTCTCACCAAAGTCGAGCCTAGAACACCTGTCTGATGCTACAAAACTAATAGGAATTATGATATAATTTAGCTTTCTGAAAATGTTTTATGTCCTTTGATATTGAAATGGCTAAACATCTCACATTGCATTTTCATTTATGAATACTGTCAAACATATTTCCATGTGGTTTTTTAGGCTTGCAACACTACATCTTATTGTTGAAATTCCAATGCAAGGGCGAATTTCTTAACATGATAAATACTTGTGAAATTATTTAATATTCTTCTTTTGTTTTTCATTTATTATTAATTAAGCAATTACAATTCAAAATAAGAAAATAGAGATCACAGTGCACAAAAGACAAGAGGCACTAGAAATTAGGCTCCAAGCCAGGGCAAAACACCACAAGGGGGAAAACCCAACAACAATCCTTCTCTTATAGAATCAAATCAAAATGAGATATCCAAGACCACCAAGAATAGAACTTCCACCAAAACTCCAAGTCTAGCCCTCCAAGTCACCTCCAAAATCATAGGTCAACATAAGTCAGAATGTCAACTCCTTGAAATTTCAGCCCCTTAAATTTAAAACCCTTGAAATTTTGGACCTGCAATAGCATAGAAAAATTAAGTCTTTTTACATAACTCTATCCTCACATCTGCAAGTTGTCACATCAGAAAATTCAGTGATCAAAAAGAATGTTTTTCATGTCTTGTAGCTTGTCTTTCTCTTTCCTTTCACTCGTCCTTCACTTCTCCTTTGTTAGGTTCATATATGCTTCTTGTTGTGCGATGAGATGATATTCCAACTGAGCTGAACTACCTCTTATATATAGTTGTCCAAGAGGGTCAAATAAGTGGCTCTTGGAGGTCCAAGCCAACTTCACAATATTGGTGGACTTCGATTCAACATAAAATTCTTTTTATTTTTTTTACAAAAGTTCAAATGGGGCTTGACTCAAATACATCTTTTATTTTTTACTCATAACAAATTATTTTTTATTCTTTGACTCTATAAGAATGAAGAACATGCTTTGACCAAAAATAAATATAAAAGTAATTAATGATAAACATGTTATTTTACTACACTATGAAGATCGACACTAGTTACATTTTCAACACTCCCTGATAACTAGGGAGGTATTCATAATGACACAACAGGATACTCTCAAGTTGAAATATAAATATAAGAAAGGATCTAGATTGATCAGCATCAACTATGATTTAGATCATCATAGCCAACATTATCAAAATAGCAAGGTCTTGACTACAAGCTTTGTATCTCCACTAGATCATAGCACAATGCTAAGAGACATAAATTTAGACACCACTGCCTCTCAGGCACATACCCCACCAAGGTGTTCACTAGGTATGTCCTCATAGGAATATTTCCTAATCCATTGTCACAATATTTGACACCAAGAAATATTAGTCCTCAAGACTATTCTTATCTTGGATTAGAGTACTTGACTTGTGGTAATTAGTCTTGGTCAAAGTACAAATCCTCAAATAATATCAATCCCATATGCTTATCTAATCCACCCACCAGTTCCTTTGTTGGGCTTACAGTTGTCAATATTGGCCATAGTGCATGACACATGGAAAATACAGTGTCCACCCTCACTTCCTCTCAACCAGGGAGGATATCCTTGCTCCCTCTCAAACAGGGAGAAAAAACAACAAACCATAAGCTTGTCTCAAAATACTTATCAATTCATCAGCTCCTTGTTCCTTAGTGGAGATCTGTGGTAGCTTTCGACTCCTATCTACACCATACTCCAAAATTATAAAGCACCTTGACCTTCCTAGTTCTCTTACAATCTTCATGCAACTTTGATTAATTGAATCCAATGTCATCAAGTAGTTCATCAAACACCTTATGGAGCCAAACTTTTTCATAGCTAATAGCACAAGCCTTCACATATTCTTTCTTGAATAGCAATAGAATTTGGCTTCACACTCTTTCAAGCAATAATTTGATCTTGCAATCATCAGTAGTATCTCCATCAGCATCAGTACTATCAACCCAATCAATGTGTTCCTAAACCAAACCAATCAGAGCTCCCTCTTTCTTGCTAAGGTAGGTGAACTTATTCTTTCATCAATTGTTCTTCATGTTATTGTCTAATTGATTTCTACATACTTCAAACCGCTTTCTTCTTGTCTTTGTGATTTTCTATGTTCTTCCAATTCTTCCATCTGTTAGTCAAGCTTAGACAGATCTTGACTTGACCTGCAACCTTTATTAGAAGACTATGAAAGAACAAAAGGCAAAGTGCACAGACAAAATAGCAACAGCTATAATTAAATAAAGGAGGTGTAGAATACTTATCTCTTTGAGGAGAGGAAACTTCCTCTTAATCTTGGAACTTTTTATCAACCTTGTCCTCACATGATGTCATTCTTGTCATACTCAAGAGCTAGGTTTTCTTTTACAGTCAAAACAATTATTTAGGGTTGTATTCCTAGGGTTTTCTAATTCAAACCTTTGCTAGAGTTACAAACTGTAGATTCTCCAAAGCTTTCAAGAATTGCCTTTTAAGAATTACAAATTTTACAAGCATGCTAAAGACTTAGTTGCAAAAACCCTAGAGAATTTATCATACAACCCTTTTTATGAGATGGAGTTCATTTCATTTATTGATCACAAAGCCTAGTCCATAATAGCAATAAAAGACTTTCCATGTTAACATATTGACAACTATTAATATATCTAGATAGACCCCCTTTCTAGCAAATCTTTATCTTTCAAGAGAGCATAGGACTGTTAGCTTATTCATGACCTAAAAGTCTTAACAATATATGTGCTATGGTTAGCATAGATCATTAGTTGAAAATAGTATACGTACCTTTTAAACATTACATGTCCATCCTTGCAGAGATCTAATCCTTTGACCTTATCTTCAATTAACATGTGTCTTTTTCTTCCAACAAAGATACTTCAGATCTTGCAAACTTTAGTAAATCAAATAGATCAACCTTGTTGATGTAATTCTTCTTTCTTTTATGTATAAGAAGGAAATCTTGGTAGTATGACTACTTTATGAGCTTCATAAAAACTTCAGATATCTTGTCATAGAGTTCACAATGTTAGTTTTTGTAGCATTGGATGTGTTCTAGCCATGAAATTTTGTGGATAGGCTAGAATACATGAGATCTCCAAAACCCAGAAATCGTTTCTAGAAATTCCGCCTAGAAATGACTTAATTAGATTATTAAATAGGTTTTAAATATTTCATAAGTCTAAACTTAGGGAATATGGTTAATTAATCAGTATTAATTAAGTCAAGGCAAGAATCATCTAGGAATTCACACAAATCAATCCAGAGATTATCCTAGCCATCGATTATGTTTAATCTTGGTCGTTGGTACTCCAACAGAGGATTATAAGAGGAGGTTGATGTGGTGATGGAGAACACACTTGAGCAATTCGATTTCTGAACAGATTGATTTCCAGAGTAGCAACAGTCAGTTGTCAAAGAGAGAGAGCTAGAGATCGAAGCAGTGAGAGAGGGGCAGAGATAGTGAGGTTGGAGGAAGCATTCCAGATCCAGTGAGTACATTTGCAAAGAGGCAGAAGACCCACAGAGAGGTTGACACTAGGACAGCACAACAACATCTAGAAGCAAAGTCGAATTGCAGAGAGGGATTGGCATTTTTAGTTCCAGAGGCCAAGAAGGAGTCCTAGAGTGTTGGAAAAGCATATTTCCAATCAACCTAAGGCAAAACGACTTCATTGGGGACCATTCTGAGGCGAGATGTTCAGCAGGCAATGCAGAGCAATGTGGAGGCTGATGTAGAGGGTCAGAGGGTAGAATTTTTTAAGGCAAGTCAGGTTAGGAGTTTGCCTGTGGGGTGAGGAAAATTCCTCACTAAATTTTTCAGTATTTTTCTCTGTAGGATTGCCCGATTTCAACATCCAGTTGTACTCAGATTTTCTCACAGCTTCTTAATAATAAAACCCTTAGCTATTGCACCGGTTTTCCCAAGATGGGTTTTTCTGGGGAATTGTGTCCAAAAATAATTGTGTTAATTTTATGTGTGTGTGTGTTAGCATTTCCTAACTTCGAGCATTTTATTTTTCTACGGAATTTTATTTGTGAAGGTTGCAGTGTATTTATTTCGATATTTGTCATAGCAGATAAATTATTAATTAATTAACAATTAGGAGAAATAATATCAGTCGCTGCAATAAGGTTCCAATTTTCGGAATTTTCACATGGTATCAGAGCATAGTTGATCATTCAGATTGCTCATAGGCGAGAAAAGAAGGAATTTTGCTACTCAGTGTGGGCAACATGCCGAAATTCCCAAGGGCAACACAATATTTTTCAAGAGAGTTCGAGTTGCTTGAGGAAGACCGATTTTTCTGAGAGTGGCAGAAAAATTTGGTCCTTCTAGATTGAGTGATTCCGGAGGCAGAGGGAGCAGCTCAGACTTTTTTTAGCAGATCCCTAGCTAGACGTAGTGGTTTTTGCAGCAATTCGCTAGAGCAAAGCCAGCGTTGGGGTGGAAGAGAAAAGCACACACAGCATAGGGAAATTTTCTCTCAGGGGACTTCGAGTTTCTAAAGTTCATTTTTTCCAACAGCAGATTGGTAATACATGAGTGCAGATTTCCTCACTCTAAAGGGGAGTGTGAGTAGCAAATCTGCCAACCGAATTGTGGGAAAGAGGGAGATTTGTGAGTTTATTTTCTCCAGTTTTGAGTTTCACATATTTTGTAGCTTTTTAGGGATGACCGTACGAGATTACCATAGGAGGTTGTGCGAGTTAGCCAGAATGTATATTTGGGTAGTAGTTCGACTTCCAGTTTTCGGAAATAGGTGTCGGAGTAAGTGTGAGTTGTCTAGTGCGAGTTGCAAAGAAAGGAAGGGTCCCAGCCAGGGACTAGGCTCAAAAGAAGATAGTGGGGCACCAGATCCAGGAGGAGGAGCATGAACTTCAATCTACCAAATGGGCATGGTCCAGCGCAGTTGTAACAAGGAGACCAGTCAGATCAATTCCAGATTGTTGCAGAGAGACCATCACTTTTGCTACATGAGCCCATAGTATCACAGTGGCAGGTTCAGTGTCAGCAGATGTAGCCAGCCATTCAGATGACAACTACAAATCTAGTTGCAGTTAGTACCCAAGGGACAATTGCAGAGTTAGATGCAGTGACACAGGCATTGTGAATTGCCCAGTCGCAGTATGCAGGTGTAGTTCCAACCAGAAGATTCCCAACACAAAACTTCGCAGTCCAGTTTCCAGTGCAGGAGAACAGTGCGAATTTCCAGGAGGGAGTAAAGAGATTTCCCATAGGGAGATCCAGACTCAGAGAAAGTCTAGTTTCAAAGGGAGCATCCATATGGAAGCTAGTGCTTCATGATCTGAGATATCAAACTCATTATTGCAACAATTACAGCAGTAGTACAGAGGTAGTAGCAGTAGTATGAGTAGCTTAGAGTCCCAGAGTTGCGGAGATTTGGGTAGGATCCTTGAGGTGTCCTCCTCATGGATCATTACCTTGCTATGGGGGCCCACAGTATTCAGTAGCAGGATGGATCAGTGGCAGTTGATGCAGTCAGAGACTGATAATTGCAGAGATTAGAAGTAGTTAGATGTTGGGAAGTGTAGTGAAAAATTGGCAGCAGTGCAGTTGGCACAGTGCAGAGTCAGCAGCAACGCAGATCCTTCAGCGACAATGCAGATGCTAGTCACAGTCAAAGACTCGGGAGACAGATGCATCATATTGAACACAATTGATTTAATATTTTGGATTCTTTTCAGTTGCAGATGTTGTAGTTGCAACAACAACAGATGAGAGGGAGTTGCAGTGCAGATGCAGTGTTGGCAGCAGCATGGCAACATCAGAAGCATCACAGATGCAGCATATATCAAAGTTGCGCAGTGGTTGGTGGGCAGCAGCAGCGAGACATCAGTAGCATGACAAGAGATGATACAGAGATAGAGTGTTGTGACTGGGTGTGCAGCACTAGAACACATTCCTCGCTAAGAGGGAGTGTTAGTTTTTGCAACATCGGATGTGTTCTAGCCACGAAATTTTGTGGAGAGGTTATAATACATGAAATCTCCAAAACTCATCAATTGTTTCTGGAAATTCTACCTAGAAATGACTTAGTTAAATTATTAACGAATTTTTAAATATTCCCTGAGTCTAAACTTAAGGAATATGGTTAATTAATCATTATTAATTAATTCAAGGCGAGAATCATCTAGAAACTGACATGGATCAATCGAGAGATAATCCTAGCCATCGATTATGTTTTAATCTCGGTCATTGGTGCTCCAACAAAGGATCATAAGAGGAGGTCGATGTGGTGATGGAGAACACACTTGAGTAGTTTGATTTCTGAGCAGATCGATTTCTAGAGTAGCAGCAGTCAATTGTCGGAGAGAGAGCTAGAGATCGAAGTAGTGAGAGAGGGGAAGAGACAGTGAGGCTGGAGGAAGGATTCTATATCCAGCGAGCACATTTGTAGAGAGACCAAAGAGCCATAGAGAGGCTGATGTTGGGACAACACAGCAACCTCTAGAGGCAAAGTCGAAATGTTGAGAGGGATTCATGTTTTTAGTTCCAGAGGCCAAGAAGGAGTCCAAGAGTGTTAGAGAAGCATCTTTCAAGTCAGCGGAAGGAAGAACGACTTCATCAGAGACCAATCCGAGGCTAGACGTCCATCAAGCAATGTAGAGCAATGCAAAGGCTGGCACAGAGGGTTAGAGAGTTGAATTTCTGAAGGCAACTCATGTCAGGAGTTTCCTATGGGGTGAGGAAAATTCCTCACTAGATTTTTCCCAGTGTTTTTCTCTGTAATATTTCTAGATTTTGACATCCAGTTGTACTCAGATTTTCTCGTTGTTGTTTAATAATAAAACCCTCAACTGTTGCACCATTTTTCCCAAGTTGGGTTTTTCCGGGGACTTTTGTCCAAAAATAATTGTGTTAATTTTATATGTGTGCTAGCATTTCCTGGCTTCCAGCATTTATTTTTCCATGGAATTTTATTTGTGAAAGTTGCAGTGATTTTTTATTTTATTTTTTGTCGTAGTAGATAAATTATTAATTAATTAACAATTAGGATAAATAATATCAGTTGTTGCAATAGGGTTCTGGTTTTCATAATTTTCACAAAAAAAGTCTTGGTCTCTAACTTCAGTCTCTTCCTTCCCATGATCCAATCCATAATGTCATAGATTTGTCCTCTACAAAGATATATAACCATAGAACGATGTCCCTTAGGTCCTCATAAAGTTCCATAGAGATGAGCTTCAGATTCCTTCATATGTCTTATCATAGTTATTTCCACGAGGAGATAAAACATTGATTCACATAGTCTCGGCTTCTAGTTTTGGTTTCAGTCCCTTCCACAGACTATATACATCAGTCTTTCGGTCTCATGGAATAGAGTTGATCACAGAATTTTGCACGAAGGTATATCACAGAGAGGCTCAGTTCTTCCGAGAGATACGTTATAGATAAGACTTGCTTCATCATTCATACAGTTATATGCCTCAAAGATTCCACAAAATTATGAGATGATTCATATGGTATTGATTTCTTTAATAGACATGGTTCCTTTTAACTTCATATTACAATGCATACGATGAGTATTAGATATTCATGACACACTTCAGTCCTTTATATAAATTTTGTCCTTCAAAGCTCGCATATAATCACAATGCCTCAAAAGGTTTTGGATGCATTTACAATAGTGTCATAGTAAGGTTCCGATTAGTCATAGGTTCAGGCAATTGTTTTTGTAATCACTTCCCTATTCTTGGTAGGGCACTTCAAGAAATTCGAAATATGTTTCTTTGGATGCCTCATAGAAATGCCATAGAACTTTTTATATTGATTGAACAACAATGCCTGTATATGTTGGTAAGTCGCAATTCTATTCTTTTCACATCAAAAAAAAAAAGTTTGGATGCTTGTCTCTTAACTTGCATAGTGATATGGCCTCGGAGAAGTATCACAGGACTTTATCCAAGTTGTAGAACATAAATTGCGGAAGTATATTTCGCATGCCACAGTACACTAGGGTCCTACTCCTCGCATTCCTTCCAAATTCTCTCATGTTCTTGTTTTGTCACAAGTTGAAGTCATAACTCTTCTTTTACATCTACCATAGGTACATCATAGAAGGATCTATCAAAGGTTATGATATAGGTACATCATAGAAGGATCTATCACAGGTTCATATCATAGAGAGACTATCACAAGTTTGCATTAGAGAGACTATCATAAGTCTGCATCACACAGAGATACGGTCACGATATTGCATCTTAGATATTGTAGCTCGCATGTCAGAGAGATACATCGCAGAAAACTTTATATCACAGAGAGATATGTCTCCATAGAAAAATTTTGTCATAGCCCCAGCAGCTCAGGTCATAACAAAACTTGCATCATATATATAGGAGAATAATCATGTACAGGAACAGAAATCGGTGTCTTCCATTGCTTGTTTCCTTCAGATTAATGCAACAGACTTTCACCACAGAATTTGGGTAAGTACTTCAGACATAGGTCAAGATCAAACTTCTTACGTTACTGTTATAAGTGTTCCAAGATGAAGTAGGCTTCAATGAGAGAGGACTATTTTATTTCTTCAATTTTCCTTAGCTCTGATACCATGTTGAAATTCCAATGCCAAGGGAATTTCTTAATATGATAATTATTTGTGAAGTTATTTGATATTTTTTTTTGTTTTTTGCTTATTATTCATCAAGCAATTACCATTCAAAACAAGAAAATAGATATCATAGTGCACAAAAGATAAGAGACACTAATAATTTGGCTCCAAGTTGGGGCAAACCCTACAAGGGGAAAAGCCAACAACAATCCTTATTTTATAGAATCAAATCAAAAAGAGATATCCAAGACCAAGACCAAAACTCCAAGTCCAACCCTCCTCCAAGTCACCACCAAAATCATAGGTTGACATAAGTCAAACTGTCAACTCCTAGAAATTCAGCCTTTTTACAAAACTTTATCCTCACATGTGCAAGTTGTCACATCAGAAAATTCAGTCATCGAAAAGAATGATCTTCATTTCTTGTAGCTTGTCTTTCTCTTTCCTTTTACTCGTCCTTCACTTCTCCTTTGTTAGGTTCAGATATGCTTATTGTTGTGTGATGAGATGATCTTCCAAAATGAGTCTAACTTCCTCTTATATATAGCTATCTAGGAGGGTCGAATAGGTGGCTCTTGGAAGCCTAAGCCAACTTGTTCCCAAAGAGGGTCGACTTGACAATTTTGGTGGGCTTTGACTCAATATAAAATCATTTTTCTTTTCTTTACAAAATTTCAAATAGGAGTTGACTCCAACACATTTTTTCTTTTTGACTCATAAAAAATTCTTTTTGACTATTTGACTCTATAAGCATGAAGAATATGAGCATGAAGAATATGCTTTGATCAAAAATAAATATAAATATAATAATATTATTGATAACAATTTCATTTAATTACATTATAAAAACCCACACTATTTACATTTTCAACACTTATTACTATACAACCCATTGCTATAACATGCTTAAAATCTATTATGACACCTTGTAGTCAATGGTGTTTGTATCAGTGTACTCTCTATCAAGCATTTGGAGTTGAAATTGTAAAATTTGACATTTTGAAATGTTACTTGAATCGATGGATAAAACTTTGTTGGAATGTTTTAGGGTTATGTTTTTACACAACCGTACTACATGTAAACAAAACGATAAAAGAAACCTCACGTATTCTATGATAGTGTATTCAATTATAATGCTCAAGGTTTGGGGTCTTGTCGCTAACATTTGGGAATATTTATATGTGTCTTTAAATCTCAGACATTTCGCTTATTTGTGAGGATAACCTGCTCCATTACACAAAACTGAATAATTTAAGTGCTATATCGTTAATACCAATACATCGTATATCTCATAGACACTACTAAAATTTTCATTGGTTTATATCTCGGATGCTTAGCATTAAAGGTGTTTCAAGTAATCATTATGGAATGCCTAAGCACATAGAGTAACTCTTTTGCAAGCTCTATATAAACTTTTGCTCTTTGTTAGCGTGATGAATGAATAATGTGTGATTCCTTAGTCTCTATCTCATTTTGATATGACATTCAGTTTCATTGAAACTTGAAATTTCCTTGACCAAATATTCACTTTCATATTTCCGAACATTACAGTGGATAAGTTGTTCATATTTCCCAGCGTTACAGTGGATAGGTTGTTGGCTTAACTTAAATATTTTTCAAACACGTTCAAGTTGGCAATTTGGTATTCACGCTAACATAATCCTTCCCAATATCTTGAGAGATCAAATTGTCTCAGTGAAGTTTAGCTAGATGAACATTCCTTTTCTACTTCATGATCTAGCTTAGATTGACTTTAGGGAAAGCCTCCTTGGGTTAGGAAGGCCTCTTCTTTAGCCTTAAAGCAAGAGGTAATGCCACCAAGGTGATAGTAAGTGGCTTGCCTCATAGTTGCCCCTTGGCTCTCCTACTAGGATTAGGGGTTTTTCCTTCGGATGAGAGTTTCAGTTGCAACACAGTGATTATACTAATAACAAACAATGTGGTGACAATGCTTTCAAGTTCAACTTGCCACTATAGTTTCTATTGATTTATTTATTTCTTTTAATTCATTTTTATTTTATCTTTTTGTTTATTTATTCCATTTTATATAAAAGAAAACATTAAAAAAAGGTCTTTTTAAAAACAAAGCAACCCCATTCTCTTTGTTTTAAGAATCTTCGCAAATATAGAAATGTTACTCGTATTTTCAAGTTTTGGCAAAAAGAGCAACAAGGTAACTTTTATAAATTTCCAAATAATTGTCTTCATTTTACTCGTGCTTGCATTTTTTTTCTTTTTGGCATTATGGCTTTGGTGTTGTCCTTGATGGAAACCTACACTTATGTCTACCTTATCAATATAGTTTCATGCTTTCATGGATTATATGGATTGATGTGCATATATTTCATAGTGCATGATTGATGTGCTTGATCAGAGCTGGATTGTGTGGTTGATAGAAGATGTCCTATCAGTATGCATTCATGGAGAATTATTTGTTCATCTCTTGTTTATATGTTTGCTTGATGGTCAGTGATTGTTTAAAGAAGGATTGATGTGTCAATTGATGTGCAAGATTTGTATGCATACTTGAGGCTTGATGAGATTTGAATAAGACTTGTAGGGTAATACAGAGGCTACAGACAAGTGTGCGGATGTTACAGAGTAGTAGGAAGAAGTTTTGGCAAGTTATGGTCTTAGCAAAGAGGGTTTCTCCTATGCTCTACCCCAGTGACACGAAGGAAGGCTTAAGGGTGCAGTTGGAAGCCTTCATTCGCACAGAGGAAGGCCTGTGGGTGCAGCTATAGCTGAGAATGCCATGTGTTGAGCGTGTGGCCACTTGATGTGCAAGATTGGTATGCATACTTGAGGCTTGATGAGATTTGAATAAGACATGTAGGGTAATACAGAGGCTACAGACAAGTGTGCGAGTGTTATAGAGTAGTAGGAAGAAGTTTTGGCAAATTATGGTCTTAGCAAAGAGGGTTTCTCCTATGCTCTACCCCACTGACACGAAGGAAGGCTTAAGGGTGCAGTTGGAAGCCTTCATTTGCACAAAGGAAGGCCTGTGGGTGTGGCTATAGCTAAGAATGTCATGTGTTGAGCGTGTGGCCACGCCTGTAAGTAAAGAAAATAAAATAAAAATCAAGTGTGTGCAAGCTAGATTGATCAAGTCAAAGCCTATCATTGGTTTCTCACTTGTGGTATTGGAAATACATTGGTAATAGCCTGAGGTATTGGAGGATCGAGTAGCTATAAAAGGAGATTGATCCAAAGCTTTGGTGTGTGCAATTGTCGAGATCCTTTGTGATATATCTATGTTGCAGGTGCACACAAGGGCATAGGAGGAAATCCAGATCTCAGTGATCTGAATGTGTGGAATGGATTATCTAATTTGATTGCAAGATGGATAAGTATCTAGATTTGATAGAAAACAAGTTCATTGCAGGGCCAAAACTCGTATGATGAAAATATTATAGATATGTTGTTTGATTGATGGCATGATCATTATGTGTTAGTAAGCTTAGATGACATGGTTTGGTCTATTGTTTTTACAATGATAGAAATCTTTTTGCTTCTTATAGTCAAGAAATAGTCTGAAATGACAAAGGTTCTTGTGAATTTGCATGTTCCCTTAATATTGTGACAGAGTTTGTTTAAGTAGATCTCTTGTGTATGTAGAGAATTTGATGGTGAAAGTGATTGGTCTATTTAATGATCAATACTTGCAAAGATTGATTTAGATTTAAATTCTTTGACTAGTCTGCTTGAAGAACCTTGTGTTACTCATTCATTTAGAGACTGATATAGTCAAAGTTGCAGAGGTTAATTTATCAATGTTGAGAGTGATTTACCTTTTATTTAATTTGCAAATTGATGAGATGGGCCTTGAATGAGTATATAGAGATAGTGTGATGTTTTTTCGCAGTAGGGTTTTGCATGGACATAGAGTACTTGTGGATGCAAAGACTAGTTTGATATGTTAGCTTGATTAAATTTGCAGGGATCTGAACTTATTGCGGAGGCTATGGTTAATGAGATGGTGCTTGTCCTTTTTGCATGTTGGTGATGTAGATTTGTAGGAAGAGTTTGATGAGTTTGGTATCTACTTCTTAGAACAGCGATATGGCTTGATTAGACAATGTATAGATCTAAATATTGGTGTGCTTGACACATGTTTTGGAATAGTGATCATTTATGCTACTGCTTGCTCTTCTTCATTATGGTGATATGATCTAGTTGGAGATTACAATCGGTCTCCTTGATACATGATGATAGCCTATGAAGTATGTTGAGTTATGGCTTGATTAAACAGTTGACAAGATTTAGATGTGACAATACATATTGCCTTGATTGAATGACATGATTAGATGGCTTGGTTTTGTGCATGGCTTTTAACAGTTTGAAAGTTCATGGATGAATATTTGGTTTCACATTTAACAAATTGGCATGACAGTGTTATAACATTGTTGACTTGACAATGGACGTAATGAACAATATCTTGTTAATTAGTCCAGGGTTGATGAGCTTGAAGGATCTAACTTGGCACTTGATCTTAGTATTTATCTTGATTATTGATTGTGTATTTGTCAATTGATTTGACACTTGGATGATAAAGAATTAAGACTTGTTGCAGAATGAGTTTCTGGCAGGATTAATTATCTGCTTGACAGTTGATGCAATGGGCAATGTCTTATGTTGATGAGCATATGTTATGGCTTGGATGTCTTCGCATTCAGTTGATGACTTGGTTTGCAATGGGATATTGACTTGGTCAGTGATTCAGTTGGTTTGTTTCAATGATTCAATATTGGTTTGCTTCAGTGGTTCAACTGGTATTCAATGGTTTTCAGTGATTCAAAGTTTGGTATCTTGGTATATGGTTTGTGTGGGTGGTGACCTACAAGTTGTTTGATGGTTGATTGACAAGTGGACCCAGTTGAAATATTATGAAACATGGTCCACAAAGGAGTTGAGAGTTGTAGCATTCAGTGATGGAGTAGGAGCTTCCTTCCAGTTGGAGTGGATAAACTTGATCAAGGGGTAGTAGCTCCCTTTCAATGGGTGTTGGAGAACAAGTGAAGGTTGTAGCCTCCTGCATGTAGGAGCCTGCATGCTAGCAAAATTCTACACCAACGCAAAATTGTAAGAAGATTTTTCTTTATAATAAAAGAAAAAGATAGAACGACAGAAGTGGTGGTTTTCCCCCACATTGGGTTTCCACCTAAAATCCATGTGTCCATATGTGATTGATGTGTTGATGTGCTTTATGGTTTACATCATTTTATTCTTAATGTTGCTCATGGTTTATTGAATAAACTCACATCTTTAACATAATATTATGCTAATGATATAATGGTTTGAGATAACTTTGTAATGAATGCATAAACTAATTAATTGGGAATGAAATATTGATTCACCCCCACCACCCTCTTAGTATTTCCAACATTTCTTTGCAAGTTTATCCCTGCAAGCTAGATCAGAACAAAAGTGGAATGAGTATCTATTCCAAAACAAAGTAGCAAAAATCTTAATTGAGACTTATCAATGTTAATCAAAATCATGTATGAGAGAATCATCCAAGAACTATCTAATAGATAGTTAGATCCAAGGTGTTCTTCCATCTGGGTATAAAGCCAAGTTTCATCTCTTAGACTTTTGGGAGTAGTAGAAATTTTAAGGACAGAGACATGACTTGTTTTTAGGTTAGATGGGACCGATGGGTTAGTTTGTTTCTTTTATACTTGTCTACAGACACATATTTGAATGTTGTGATGGAACAATAGAAATGTGTTTGGTGTGTTTGTCATAAAACTTCCCACCATATTTTCAAATCATACACTTATAGAAGCAAAACAGGTCAAAGTATGCCAACCAATATTGAATTTATTGCTATTTTGACAATCGGTAAAATTATAATTTGTTTATGTAATCATTTATTTTTTATCAAATTTGGTTTAAGAGTTATTGGACATTGAGCAGATAATGTAGAGATAGATTTTTTATTTTCTGTTATTTGCACTAGTTAAAGGAAATGAATAACATAAAGAAAAGCATGTATTCATATTGTGCTTGTTCCTAATTCTTTCCAATGCTTCTAATATTTTAAATCATCAATTATTTTAGGTTAATTTGTGACTGATAAAAATTAGAAATATCAAACTCAAGCCTTAATCCATCAAAAACATCGAATTAATTGATTTATAGCCTTTGAACTCGTATAAATCATACTGAATTTGATATTTATCTTTTTTAAGTTTAAAAGCTAGTTTTCATACCAAGAAGAATTTAATTTCTGGCATATAAGATGCCACTGGACCAACAGAGGTTATTAAGAGAATTCAGCCATGATTGTTTGGCTTTCGGCCAATTTATTGTTAGGTTAAAATGCTTCGAATCCATCTTTCACATTCACTGTCCAGAACCTTGGGAATGATTGATGAAATCAAACTAAAAGAAACTTGTCAACTTAGAAATAGGGACAATAATCATTGAATGAATTTGTAATCTTTAAAACAATTTGTTTCAGTTTGGCCCTAGGTTTTTCTTTCTGATTTTGATTCAACAAACAAATAAGGGTATGCATGACTATGTCAATACAAACCACACTATCCAATCTCTACAATCACTCACATCAACATGCTTGTAAACTTCCCAGATAGGATTTATCGCAATGCAAGTTAAATCCTTAATCACTTCGGCTTAGGTGTCTTCCTTGGGAAGTGTACAAGCACGTTACATGGAGATTCCAGTTCAGATCAACAAATCGACACAATTCCAATCAACAATGCAAACCAGTTTGCCACTCTAGGGTGATAAATTCCACAACTCTTGGCACTTTGTCAACATTCTAAAGGAGCATGAACGTTGACTTTGCCAACGATAGCTCTTCGCAGCCAGCTGCTAATAAGCATTGCTTTAGTTTGTTAATGTAGATTCCAACTAAGATTCCAAATAACAAATGCCCTGATTTTGCTCAAAGCCCACCCTTTCTCTATTTCATCTTTAATAGTATCTTACAATGCAGCATTTCAAACATTAATGTAATAAAGACAATTGGAGCTTGCATGCACTCAAATAGAGTTGAATATTCCATTTGCAAGCGGAAGGGTGGAGGTATTGTTCCCTATTATGGTTATTCTTCCTTCCAAGTCGGGTTTTTGGTAATGGAAATTTCTTGTTTGTTCGAACAATTAGTAGGTCTCAATTTCATCGACGGTGTTTATATAGCTTAGTGTCTTTTGCTGGTCGAAACATTCTTACATTTGGAGTCTTGGGTCAGTACTGTTAGAGTCAGTTATTTCAGTGCTGCATGTCGGGTGGATGAAGGTCCTCATTATACAGATAGGTTGGGATTTGCAGTGTGAGTTGACAGAGTTTCTCTTACTATCAATTGTTAATTATGCAGGCCTTCAACTGTCTCATATTATGGTTGTTAATCCTATGCTAGGTCAATGTTTTTTGTACTCTTTCTCCACAACTCGGAGTCTGGGCCTTCCTTCGAACTCGTTGGAGTTCTCCCTTCGGCAATTCCTGAGAATTTGGACCCAATAGGGATCTCCTTTCCTTGTCCAGTCTTGGTTTGTGGAGTTTGGTACTCAAGTACCTTCTCCATATGGTCTTAAAAGGGTAATCCATAGTTGCATAAACTCACAGCGTACAGTTATTCTACAATATTCACGTCTTACATGTCACCGTTGTTTCTTGTCTTATTGTCTCGTCCGTAGCTTCTGTAGAGTCGTCTAGCCACAGGTAGTAGGGTCGTGTTCTGCGAGATTTTTTTATGGCCTCAAGGTTACATGCCACAAGTCGCAGGGGAGGCACCTTGGGGTCCTCTTCCTCGCGTCACAGGAGGCTATTTGGTTGGGAATCTATTGCCAACTTTTTTGATGCAGCGCCTTTGGAAGTATGCAAAGAAATTCTTCAATTAGAAGCCAAGGAATTTGGTGATCGAGCCTACTTTTCAAATACGGCTATTGGAGGTAGCAGCCTCAAAAGGATCCCAGATCTGGTGAAGTTTCGTAGACGAAGGATCCATTTCCTACATTCCATTACTCACCACCATCAAATGGAAACTTTGCTCAACATGGTCATAAGGGATAAGCGGGTAGACAACTATAAACTTTTTGCAGGTCAAGAAGACATCAAGCACATCCTCAGGGACATCAGGTACAACTTGGATGACATAGTTGCTCGATTGTCTAGCATCGAATGCTATATAGTTTCAAATTCTGACATTGATTCAAACGAGCATCAGGAAGGACTTGAGGTCATCAATGCACCAGCACAAGCCTCTCCTCAAGCCAACTCTACAGCGTCTTCTCTAGTGATAATTTTGGACTAAGACGTCCAAACAGAAGTACAAAGGATAGCTCCTTTTGGCAGAAAACGTTTCTCTTAATTTTGGACATCTTTTGTCTCCTATATTACATATTTGGTATGGCTAATAGCACACTGTTTCTGTTTTGTTTGGGTACCATCCATCTGGTCAAAAAATTTTGATAGTATGATGGACTAAGTATATAAGTGGTATAGTAGGCTTCACTGACTAGTCTTCAAGAGTCAGCTCTTCATTGCTATATCCTCCTGCTTTCCATAGTTACAGTCAAGTCCTTTAATGACTGAAGTTTTAGTCAGCATGATGCTTATTGTAGAATTGTAAATTTTGGAACAGTTGGAAACTTTTTTGCTGTCAATAGAAATCTAACGATGAATTTAAAAAAAAAAAAAAAAAAAGGATAGAGAATTTGCAATACATAAGCTGGAAGCTTCAGACTTTTGGCAATGTCATGTGATAGGGCTCTCAAGTAATGACTTGCCATTATTGCTGAGAATTGCAGAATCCAATATATACTGTTCTCTTAAAATAGTGTTTATGTAAGAGTAGCATGCACAAACTAGCAGGGAAAAGATGGTTTTTAAGCAGTTAAAGGCAGGAAATTTCTTTCAAAAGGATAGATAGTACCAAACAATGATCATCTCTTGAAAGGTTTCCCCCGTGTCCTTTGTGTTAATAATCCAAAGACAGTGGACACGAAATTAATAGAGACTTTTCATGTATTGCTTTTACTATTCAGTGCAATAAAATAACTGTAATAAAGGTTTCCCATGTCTCTGTTGTTTATAATTCAGAGACTGGATATGAAATTAATAAAACCCTTTCATGTATTGCCTTTGCTATTCGGCAAAGTGAAATAACTAGTTTATCGTTATACTTGAGTTGAAGAAAACAAACTAAAAGTCCATTAAAGATGCATCAAGACAAAAACTACCTAAAGAAGACGGATTTAACATATGTGATTGTGCATTCAAACAGATTTCTAAAAGAAAAGCAATATCTAACAATATACACTAGAGTAAGATCTCAACCCTCTTGCAGATTTTTGAACAGAGACTCGCAATTACCAAGTAATTCATAATGGAGATTTTATGTTACTTGGAAGTTGGAGGAAGCTAAAAGAATTCTCATTTTTCACAGAATGGAGTTCACGTTTAAAGCTGCTACAAACTCGGTGTTTTAAAATGCCAAAAGAATTTCATTCGTTCACTGTTGCCAAGCTTCATTTTCAGGGCAGGGCATTGAAATTAATCCTCCACAGTTCAAATGTAATTTTCATTATGCTTTTCAGATAAAAATTTATTATCATCCTAGCTATGTTTCTTCTAGAGTTTTGTTTTCTGGTACACTGGATGGAGGACATGACCTTCAATTGGTTCAACATGCACCCATTTACGCCCAGACATTTTGTTTCGAGCAAATTTTACATGCCCTTCCTTAAGAGCATAAAGAGTATGGTCTTTCCCCATACCCACATAATTGCCAGGATGAAACCTGGTGCCTCGCTGACGAACAATGATGTTACCAGGTATTACTTTCTGCATCCAAAGACAAGACATTAGCTGCAAATTCCATAAAATCGTCAATGACAGGCTAAAAGGAAAAGACACAGAGTCATTAATTAAATTATAATCTCTATGTTCTGATTTTTTCTGCTATGAATCTCACACAACCATGAAAACTATAGCCATCTATAATAACGCTTGAGGATAAAAAGTCGTCCTCAGAGTCCATAAGAGTTCAACCTCTCCTCCAAATTTCTTAACCCCAAGAAACTTTGGATGAGAATCACGACCATTTTGAGTAGAGCCTGCTGCCTTTTTCGTAGCCCACCTCCTGAAAACTAGAGTTAATGGTCCAGCATTGCTGCCAGGAATATCTGCATAGACAATCAAAATAGCATTCAATTAACAGTATATAAATATTTTGTTTGCAAAGGGAACAAAATACTTATAGTAGCAAATCAACTAAATAGATCTCTTAAAAGCAACACATGCATAGCTCCAAGGCGTTAATCTGCCAAACTGCAATCATATCAAGCATTAACAATTCAGAACCCAACATAAAACAATTCAAGAATCAAAGGTTTATAGCCAAGGTATCATCAAAGATAAAATGACCATGTTAATGCTGCTTAAAATTCTCACACGAGGAGATGCATATTCTATAGTATGATGAGAAGATAGGAAGAATGGAACGCTAACAGTTCTCAAGCATAGTTTATTTTAAAGTGAATATCTCAGCACATCTGCAACACAATTTGATTAAATTAACTGCTCACGATTTTCCAATATTGCAGTCATTTTCTATTTTTAACTTCATTCTGCTAACAAGCAAGGCAACAATTATTTCCTCATTAAAAACACGTTTAAGAGGCAGTCACAGAGTTTTGGCACCAAGCAGGAGAATTAGGTTATCCCCTATTCTTCATGAAGAAAGGTTAGCAAGTCCCATCACCAACTCCGGCCTCTGGAGTTTTGGTGTTTGGAATCGATTTGCAAAGAGTCCCACCCGTGTTCTGGTAGGATACACTACAAAAGGATCAACTGGTAAACCTGCAATTGTATCATGAGTTCGAAAAAAAGAAAGCTTTTGGTCAGGAGGTCTGTTCAACAATTTCACTAATGGAGCTTGACACATTCATTCCCATTTTTTAAAGATGCCTTGCCACCCAAGATCTTTCTAGGATTTTTAAAATCTCTCTACTACAACTTTCAGAACTTTTGTTTGCCATAAACCCTCGAAACTGTTTTATACTACACCTTGTCACCCACCATTTTGTGGGTGATATCCCTAGGAGAATTTTTTTCTCCAAGATGGTCCTCAACCGGCAGCCAACATCCCCTTGCAGCCACCAACTAGCTCGTTATGCCATTTCTCTACCACCTGAGCCAGCGATGTGGGTCCCTCACCCATCTGTCATGATCGTATATTTGAAGGTGGGCCTCTCGAACCTAAAGGTATGCCTTGTCATTTGGTAATTAAGTGTTGTAGTTTGCTTATCATGGATACTTTTGGGCATGGATTAATGGGGTGATTTGGCAGAAAGGGTGGTCTAAGTCTGTGCTCTTGTTCCCTAGACCTCTTTTGGATGTTAACCTTGGACCCTAGTCCCGTGTGATCTCTTTTACTGACCTTTGGGCTTTAAGGATGGTACTACATGGGAAACCCTGATTTTGGTTGCATGGTCCCACTCCCTCATCCACATATATCACTCCCCTTCCACTCATTATAAACTCATTCATCATTTCCCCCACCTAGGTCCACATTCCCCCACTGGGTCCACATAGGGTTAGCCTTCCCCCTCCCCTTGCCCATACCTTGGGTCGGGCCTGGAATGATGCCCCGAAGGTTGATGCCGCTGAAAAGAAAAGTAAAAGCATAATTGGTCACATTGAACAGGAAGATGTACCACAAAATGCAAAAGATGGTCAAGACAAACACATTTAGCACATGGGCAAAAGCCAATACGTGCCATTTCTCTGCCACCTGAGCCAACCATGTGGTCCCTCACCCATCTATCATGATCATATGTTTGAAGGTGGGCCTCCCGAACCTAAAGGTATGCCTTGTCATTTGGTAATTTAGTGTTGTAGTTTGCTTATCATGGATACTTTTGGGCATGGATTAATGGGGGGATTCGGCAGAAAGAGTGGGCTAAGTCTATGCTTTTGTCCCCTAGACCTCTTTTGGATGTTAACCTTGGACCCTAGTCCCGTGGGATCTCTTTGACTAACCTTTGGGTTTTAGGGATGGTACTACATGGGAAACCCGGATTTTGGTTGTGTGGTCCCACTCCCTCATCCACATATATCACTCCCCTTCCACTCATTATAACCTCATTCGTCATTTCTCCCACCCAGGTCCACATTCCTCCACTGGGTCCACATAGGGTTAGCCTCTCCCCTCCCCTTGCCCACACCTTGGGTCGGGCCTGGAATGATGCCCCGAAGGTTTGATGCAGCTGAAAAGAAAAGTAAAAGCATAATTGGCCACATTCAACAGGTAGATGTACCACAAAATGCAAAAGATGGTGGAGACAAACACATTTAGCACGTGGGCAAAAGCCAATACGTGAGCTCTATCCCATCATCATGGCCATCACACTGGTTCCTATAGGCCCTAGCAGTGTTGCGGGGAAGCGCCCTCCCCACCTCAATCCCACTCCCAATCCGCACTCCGGGAGGGAGCGACTCGGGAGCGTGCTCCCTAAAAAAATTTTCATTCCTTGCCTTTTCGGGAGCGTTTTGCCTTTTTTGCAATTTTTTTTTGTAGTAATGTTCGAAATGCAATTTTTTTTTAAAGAAACAAATAATTTTTGAGTGGAATGATCAAGTCTAGGCCCTAGTATTGATATGCTATTCATGGTAATGTTAAGAAGTGACATTCTTCTTAATATTCATTTTCATCCTTTTACTTAAATTTTTAATATTACCATGAAATGACTCAGGATGTTTGAGAGTGGTTCCAGCCTCATTGGATTTCATATGGAGAAAGTAGAATTTTAGATTTCATTCGAAATCCTGCAGACTTATCAGTTTTTCAAGATTTTAGGATTGGGGGATTGCAATGTTTCCATTGAATTTTGTCATGTATTAGGTATGGAACTCGTATTTAATCAAGAGCACCAATCCTTCTATGTACCTTGATGTCAGTGATATTGGTTGTCGAACTCCTCTATCATGACCCTCCTAAAAATGTACGCATCACTCAAACAAAATCTTGACTTGACATGCTATGCTTTTTCTATCTTATGTTAATGCTTAGAGGGTGATATTAATGATAAAGATCCCTATACAAATACAGAGGTAATGACAAAGATACCTCTGGATATTAATGCTTAGAGGGTGATATTAATGACAAAGATCCTGATTTTCCAACAAGACTAAAAAAATTAGACATTTCTCGTAGTGGCAAGAGGCCCAAGCATAAGAAATAGATAATAGATTTACTTCTCTTTTCTAGTTTCTAGTAGATTTTATAACTATTGACTCTTTCATATTTATTATGATATTTTTTTAAACAATATATGACAATCTAAGTTTGAAGTTGGCAATTATAACTCATTAGTAATGAATTATGAATATGATGCTTCATGAAAGTTGAAAGTTGTTTCATTTCATTTCATTTTATAACATGTCATTTCATGTTAGCTATTATTTGTTGTAATGGTTACACTTAGCTTACAAGTACAACTTTGGTGATCAATGATGATAAATGTTATATATTGAATTTTGAAAGCTTGAAACTTTAAGATTGATAAATCATGAGACTCAATATGTTGTATGTTACTATGTTACTAACTTGTGGACGTGGTTGATGAAGATTATAACTTCTAGATGATTGTTGGTATATGGTTCAATCTATGTTTCTTTATGTTTTTTATATCTAATTCATTATTCTACATGTTTTTGTTGATATATGTATCAAAATATAAAAAATATATATATTATATAAAAAACGCTCTGGGATTCGCTCCCAAACCAGGAGCTAATGAAAATGTCGCTCCCGCTCCCAAGTAACACTGGGCCCTAGATAAGCCTCCTTTATCATTCAGGAACCCAATATTGTCCCAACCCTTGGTAGGCAATGAACCGCCCTACCTTAAAGGGGGTATCCACTGCTATATCTTACACATATGCTTTTATCCCTTGAGCCCTGAATAATTAATTAAAGAAAAATCATACAAGGCAAAAGGCATATAAAGAGGGGGTGGAAAAATCAAGGTTGGGGCACTTCATGTACCACGGTTGCTCCCTCCTATACATTATGTACCCAAGTGTGGGCTTCCCTTTTACTAGCTACCTTTGTACCCCAGCATGTAGCCCAGGGCTTCCCCTTTAACTCCCTACTCCATTCATCTCTTTATCACATTCCACCACCCTTTAAAGGATGTACCTTGGACATACTATCCCTTTAAAAGTAGAAACTACCTAATAGGATACTTGGTTAACCCCATGTGTAGATTAGAGACATTAGTACATGCCAAGCCCACTATGGAAGGGCATGCCATTATGAAGTGCCCCCCTGTTGTCCATGGTCTGTAAGCTCTTTTACTCGATTTCCTTTGATGACTTGTTGTACTGGAAGGTTAGGGGATGCATTGGATCTTATGTAGGATTGCAGATGATCTCCATTTTGGGTTTGGTCTCCCTATATGGGGTCCTAACCCTCCAGAGGGTGTGTGTTGAGAGCCATGGGCCTCCACGGCAGTAGACAACGCTCCATGGATCCCTAGAGATGTTCTGAGATTGTTCGAGATTCACCTATTGGACGAAGAAGATGCGCCTCGTTCACCATGCCTAGTCCTCCCCACAATTGTACCATGCACTTGGCAGATGACCCAGGATTTGTATGCTGATGTGGCATCACTTACACCATCATCTGAACCCTTACAAATGGTCTACAGGCATCTTCGACATACTTGGATACCCATGAGGTTACTTGTGTTCCCTCACACCCATTGGGAGCACCACAGATTTATTATTTGGAGAACAAGGGGCCAACCCGTTGTCCTCTACTTTTGGGAGTCCTATTCATCATCATGGCACTTATGGACTTCATCAGGCTTCTTGGAAGGCCCAACGACATGTATTGTTGATCATTCGACCTCTTGAGAGACTTATTCTTTTGTTTATGAGCTAGTTTGGTGGGCTTATCACCAAAGGTTAGTTATTTAAATTTTGCACATTACTTTTATTTTAAGGGCTAATGTAGGCCCAAGTAGCTAAATCGAACACATTAGAAGTGTATAAATAGAAGTGATGAGGATTCATTTTAGCATCATCACTTGGATTGAACTTGTATCTCTCTTTAGAATTTCGCTATCCTCCTTGGAGGACGAATTTTGGAGCATGGAATGAATTTTGATGTTTGGATTATTTTCTCTTGTCTTGGAGCTTCTTGATTGGCAAATTCTTGATGGTTGGATATACTCTTAATACATGTAAGTACAATTTAATGCTATTTTTTTCTATTCTTGTCACATACATTGTTGTTGGAATTTCGCCATACTAGGGCTAATTGATTGCATCCATTTATGCGAAGTTGTGGAAATTCGGTTTCTAGATAGTGATGCTTCATGTATGAGCCATGTATTATGAATGAATGTTTCGAGGGATGCTTCTTCATTGAAATTCATCTTGATAAGCGATCAATCTTGGAAAACAAAGTATAAATTTTTTGAAGTTGCTTTTGTTGCTACCCTAATGCTATGTGAAGTTGTCTTTGAGGCTTCCTTGACATAGAAATTCAATGTACATAGTCCTAATTACTCTTGAATCCAAATCTCCCCAAAGAATTAGGCATTGGTCCACCATAAGGTGATCACCTTAAACCTATTTCCCTTCTCCCCTCTCCTTTTCTCTAGGTCTAGTCCTCTAGGTCACCTAGCGCATCAATTATCTCACAATCTAGCCATCCAAATACTTCGATTTTTGGTCCACAACTGCACTGGTATGTCCTCAAGAAGCCCACCAAATTTTGTGAGATTCCAGCAATGGGATCTTGAGATATCGCAAGCCCTAGATTGAAGACCAATTCTTGCCCTTGGTTTCCCTTGGGCTAGAAACCTCACTGGGATCCTTGTATTTACTTTTATTGAAAATTCATTCCTTAATCCCTTTCCCCTCCCTAATTAGGTCAAGCATATTATTGGTTGCTAAATCCTATCCCCTTGACCTAACCTCAGGTCCACTTGGTCCCGTGTGGTTCCATGCACTATCAAGGTTAATTATTCAAAGATCACCTGGAACCCAAGTTTCCACAAGAATTCTAGGGCTTAGGGATCTCCCTTATAAGGCACATGCTCAAAACCTAAAACTTGAAATTCTCCCCAAGCCCTTCCTTGAGAGCCTCCCATCTTGTCTTCCAAGACAAGCAAGCCACATATTTGAGCCTCTCTTGGTCCATCCATTTCGTGATCCTTATCATAACAGGTCTCCTCCTATCAGTGAAAGTCTATAAAGAGTAGGGAGCCTTAGCCGAGGTGACAGTGGGCTATCGCTCCATTATTCCCATTAGCCTAGTAGTAGCCCTTCAAGGATCCCCTTTTAGGACCCCTGCTAGTTTGAGCAGTAACGCACCTAACATGACCTTGATGTACCTTTTTCAGTATGCCATGTTGTGAAGAGAGAGAGAGAGAGAGAGAGAGAGAGAGAGATTATATTAACGTCTGCACATGGCAAAGTATTTCTAATGCAAAGCAATGATTTCAATATCAAGCTTCATCATTTGCATTTAATTCCCAACCAATTTACAAAGCATACTGAATCAGTCTCACATTAAATTAAATAGGAAACTTGTCACCGATAACAGAAGCACAAACAACTATGTTCTCATGTTGCTCTCATTCATCAATCCAAGCCTTCCTACACAAGAAGAGACACAGAAACAAAATGCAGATATAATTGATGAAGTCCTTAACCAATTCACTTATGACAGAGTCCTCTCACATTATTTGGCCAAAAGGCTTAATCCTCTCAACTCTTAAATCTCATATTCAAGTTGACTCTTTCTACTTTAGATTACCTATCCAGTTGTCTAGCAATTGTACAAAAGAATGTGCTTCTTGGCAAATGATTATCTTATGCAACTGATTTGTATAAACAAGAATAAGTCATGAACTTGGACAAAATTATTTATTTCACAAAAGTGGTTTATGGTCAAATATCACAAGTATATTAGAGCTTATTGGAGATTTCACCATAGATCCACTATCGTAAGATCTCAACATAGTATGAAACCAATTTGAACTCTCCTTTCTCTATCCAGCATTGTTTTAGGGTTGTTTCAGGTCTTAAACTAGGGTTTCCAGCATTGTTTTTGGTCTACTGTTTCAGCACTCCTTTATTAGACAACAAACAGGTTTCTAAAGTTTTAACCCTTTCTTTAGCAACCTTCTTCTTCAGCAACTTTTTGGTCTTTTCAGCTCATTTAAGGGGATTTTTTTTGCAGTTCTATACAATTTTCAAGGGCAACTCCCTCTCCTCTCTTTTCAGCCAAAATACTAAAGAAATTTTAGGGTTGTGTTGCAATCTTGTGCATCTATGAATGGAAAATGGTTGTCTTAAAGAGGCCAACTACAATATTTGGGCCGATCAAATGGCACCCCTTCTTCATAGGAAGAGTTCCTAGACGTATTTGGAGTAACCCCTTCCTGCCCCTGATGATGACAACTATGATCTAGTTTGCTTGAAAAAGGATGAAGCCCTTCGCCCTTCGATTGAGCACTCTCTATGTGGAGCCGGAACTTGTTCATCACACCAAGAATAACAAAAGTTCAAAGCAGATTTGGGACACTTTTCACAACTTCTTTCACACAGTGAACACTACTCAAGTCAATTTACTTGAAACTGAGCTGTCCAATCACAATATGACACAATATGACAGATTTCACTAGAGTTGCGGGGTATCTTGTAAGGTTCAAGAACCTAGAAGCTAACATTGTTACATCCGGTGGCAACGAAGAATCAGATTCAAAATATGTGAATATTGCTCTGAATAAGCTTTCTCCTGCACTCAAATATTCTGCTATTACCTTTTACAGTGTTCCTCATTTTCTCAAGTCCTTTGTTTTGCCAACCTTAAAGGATATGTTTCCTAACCTTATTCAACATCAAGTCACCTTGAGGAATTTGGGTGAACTACCCCTAAGAGATCAAGCCCATTCTAAGGCTTTTATGCCCTCATGGAAACTCCCAAATCCTTAAAGAAGAAGAGGACAGCATGCTCTTATTGCCATAAAGAAGGGCATTCCTTCAATAGTTGTCTCCTCCACCTTCAAAAGATTGAAAAAAATCTAGGCAAACAATAAGCAACAATGACCTCCTCGAAAACAAGGCTAGCTCTTCTAACTCTGCACATCTAGCTATACACTTATCTTTGTGGTCTTTAACATCTTTACATGAATGGATTGTAGATTCTAGCGCTACAGATATATGACAATGCAGAAGCACCCTTTCTCTAACTATAGTGATCAGCAGGAAGGTGAAAAGATAACTATTGGTGATGACTTAACCCTCCCAGTTCCTAGTTGCGGCATTGTTGTGAATCTCTGATTGACAATTCTATGCATGAAGATGATCTTCATTCCTAGGGTAGGACCAAATTTACTCCATATCTACCACATCACATATCAATAAAAAAAAGAATCTTTTTTTTTTACTAATTTAACCCTTTGACCCATTAATTTTTACTCTTTTGGTTATTTTTGTACCTTATATAATTAATAAAAAATCTCTCCATTTTGACCTTGTGATGGGTCTACATACATACAAGTTGCGGATTAATTTTTCACCTCCAGCTTCCAACAAGTTCATTGCAATGATGGCCAATAAGGATGACAATAGTAAGCTATGGCATTTTCGTCTAGGTCAGAAAAATTATGGATACTTAAGACCAGCGCTGCGGGGGAGCCCACCCCACCCCCTTGCACCCACTCCCGAAGTGCACTCCAAATGGAAGCACTTAGGGAGCGACCCAAGGAGTGCACTCCCAAAGTGCTCCCATTTGGGAGTGATTTTTGGGAGCATGCTCCTACCAAAAAAAACTCGCTCCCTCCCTAGTGTTTTCACAGGTGGTTAATACTTCTTCTACAGAGAGGTGTTGGAGCACCGATAGCTTCATCCACAATGTTAAAAGAAACTACCTCAATGTAAACAGGGCAAAAAGCTTGTTTTATGTACACTACAACTTGAGGTTGTTAACACATTATTGTAAGCAGGCTCAATTTGATAGAGCATATATCACTTGGGACAACAACCTGGAGGAGGATAATTTGGAGGATGGAGCCTTACATTTAGAAGATTTGGAAGCAGTTTTTTTCTTTTCCTCACAAAAAAAATTCCGCTCTACTACTCAACACCCTTGTATGTGACAAAGCTAATGAGAAGGAAAAGGGTTAGAACAACAAATTTTACATGCTCCCATTGTAAAATAGCCTACACTAGTTCATATCCTTTTGTAAGAAAGCATCTCTACAAGATTATGCCAAGTGATGAAAATAAGACTGTATAAGTCAAAAATTGTGATCAAGTGCTAGAAAAGATAGGAATAGATACAGAATAATATCCAACCACAATACAATTCCTTCATACAAACCGAGGGTTGCTTTCTAGGGAAAAATACCCTAGGTTAACATAACTTCTACCATTAGATCTTTTGCCTAATGAACGGTCCAAATTGAAAACAAAATTACAATATTTTACAAGGCAATTTTCTCAAAAAATTCCTTTCAGAGGTGCTGCCCTCAAACCCCGCCAAGGGGGGCTGAAAGGTTGTCGCTCCCCCTGGACCCCCTTGCAACAATAGTGGGGGGGGCAAGCCCCCCCACACCACCCCCGTCAAGGACTAGGATCCAAACGTGACCGATGATGGAAACTTGACTAAACTGAGGGGGGGGTCAATCAGTTTAGTACATTCATGGAGATAAATTCCTTTTCTTTTCAATGATTAACTGAACTATTAAATGAGCATCTTAACATATTATGAACAACAGATTTAATAAGTGAACAACAAGTAATATGTAAACCAAAACATCACACCGGCACATAACAACGAACATATGGACACCAGGTATAAGTGGAAACCTATAAATGGAGAAAACCACGACTTTGTTATCGTTGTGATGCAAAAGCAAGCTCCTACTCCCTTATTACATCTTATTTTCTATAAGCTCCAAACTACGAGAGGTTGCTACCTCAATTTTTTCTACAAGCTACAATATGCAAGGAAACTCCAACTCCCACAAGTTTTTTGCATGCTACAACCCACAAGAGGCTCCTACCTCAATAGGCTACAACCTATTCTTTATCAAACTACAAATTGAAAGGAGACTACAATCCCATGATACATACAATTTCCTGGTCTTCAATTCTACATAGCTCCATCTCTATCTCTGCCTCTTCCCCTCTTTAAATTTGCTTCACATCAGCTTCATATGTGTCAGGTAGCTCACAAACAATAACTCAATCTGCTCTCACTTTCTCTAACTCTCTAACCATACAGTCTTCCAACCTCACACATTTTTATAAACAAGCTTTGATGGCTCTTGGTATTCCAAACATGAATATGAAGTGAAAAGACTTGTCTTTTTGCATTCCACTCATTCGTTCACACCTTTTGAGATTTTGAATATTAAAATAAATAAATTTCAAAATACTCAAATAATATGCATTACTATAAGCCTTTACATAGCGTACAAATCAACCTTCACATGTGCAACATAACATTTCATTGCCTTTTCCTTTGCTTTATACCTTTTCCTTTGCCTTGCATCACAACAATTCCTTCAACATAGCAATCTTTGCAACATTATAAATATGTACCACAACTCCTTCATGCCTTTGCCTTTCATTGCGTCAACACAACATGGCATATCAAAGCCATCAACACAAATATACCTAAATATAACAACATCCTCATTCAACTAGGCCATACCACTGGATACCTCTATTCTATCTTGTTGATCATACTTCCTCACACTTTTGTCAAGCATCACAAGCATAATAGGTTCAACACAAGCTCAACTCCTTCACTAACAACACCTACAATGTACAATCAACCTTACAACACATATGCAAGCATCAATATCACATATGCAAGCAAAACATTCACTCTCCAATGCCATATCTTTGTTCTCTTGTTGCCGCTACTTTGTTGTTCATTTTCCATCACCTTCATCCCTTGTTTCTCCTACTATCATCAAGCATACCAAGCATACCTTGTTGCTCTTGTTGTCGTCAAGCATACCAAGCATACCTTGCCCTGTTGTTCCTTTGCCATCAATGACAACAATGCCAACAACTGAAACAAGACCTCTGAATCAGAAAGATAATCAAGCTCCACAGCCAACATGATGGGAATTGAGATTTTGTAACTTGTGGACCTGTGGTTGATGAAGATTATAACTACAATATGGTTGATGATATATGGTGTAATATTGTTTTTATGCTTTTTATAACTAATTCATCATTCTACATGCTTTTGTTGACATATATGCATCAAAATATATAAAAATCGCTCCCAACCTGGAAGCTTCTGAAAATTGTTGCTCCCTGCTTCCGCTTCCAAGCAGCGTTTCTTAGGACATATGAATCAGTTGCGTCGTTGAAGGTCTTCCACAAATCAAACCTCCTAATTGTGCTTTTGAGGGTCGTGTGATGACTAAACATCATAAAGAGCCCTTTACAAAGGACAAATCAAGGAGTGCTTCCAAGCCCCTTGAAATGATTCATGGTGACATTTATGGCCCCATGACCACCACTTCTCTTGGGGGGGCTAAGTATTTGCTCACTTGTATTGATGACTAATCTTGGTTCCTCTCGATCTACACCATTAAATCCAAGGATCAATAGTTTGGCATATTTCAAGAATGCAAGTCTCGCTAAAGCTCAATGCAAACAGAAGATAAAGTGTCTTCGGATTGATGGAGGAGGTTGTTGAAGAATGTAACTAGGTTCGGTCTTCATAAATTATATTTGAGTCATAATAAAATGTATTTATCAAAAGAAAGAAAAAGAGATTTTTTTTTATTATTATTATGACTTATTAAAGCATGGATTTCATGCTTGGGTTATCATGTTTTAGGTCAAAGTCCCCATTGAGGACTTCTAGGATTTATACTGAGTCATTAGAGCCATTGTCCATTAAAAGAGACCCTTTTTGGGCTTTTGAATTATGTAAAGTCCCTCCTCCCTCTCAGAGGTTGTTGCTACTAGGTCGAAGTTATTGCTTAAAGAGTTATCATCTACAGAAAGAAAAAAGGGATGGCTTGGTGTCGAGGAAGTTTGTGTCTATGGCAAGAGTCTTGGATTATCTCGTGAAACTATTAAGGAAGAGTTGTTGACTAGGTTTTCCCCTAGATAGGGTTTTTTCCCTGGCTGTTTGCCTACATCTGGTATCTGTGTTCTTTGTGCTATTGTTTTGGTAATTGCTTGATGAACTAAAGATAAAAGAAGAACATAAGAAATTTAATAAAAATATCACAAGTAATTATCAACATAAAGAAAAAAAATTTGCCTTTCTAGTTTTCTAACATGGTATCAGAGCTAAGGTGAAGAAGAAGGAAAAAGGCAGCCTAAAGATCTATTGAAAGGAGAATAAGGAGTCTTAAGAAATTGAATAAGGGTCATCAAGGAAAGGGATCATATAAGAAGTCAAGCCTACTATCTTCAAGAAAAATGTCTAACTCAATAAAGGGAGAAAACAAATTAGAAGGAGCATCCAATTACAGGGCATGGAAAAAGAGGATAGATCTCATCCTCAAGAAGAATAAAGTCATGGATCTAATCAAAGGAAAAGTAAAGAAGTCTTCAAATGAATCAAGTGAAGCAGAGAAAGCAAAGTTTAAAGAAACAGAAATATTGGCCATAAGCCCAATAGTGGATGGAATAAAGGATAAACTCATCCCATATATATCCAACATAGATTCTAGAGATTTGGAAGGATACTTATACATTCAAGCAATTATGAAATGAATGCAGTCAAGAAGAAGTCAGAATATCTTTAGTAAGAAACAAGGATAGTGAAGAAGAGAAAATCTCGAATTCCTATTCCGCTCATCACAAGAATAAAGGAACCTTCAAGAAGTCCAAAGGGCCAAGATAGACCTATCCAAGATTGAATGCTACATTACCAACGAAGGATCACCAAAGAAGAACAAGGTGGAAGGATCCAAAGTCAAAGACCTACTTGCTACGGACTCTATCCCTTACATATCCCTCTACTCTAAGTTTTGAATTGTTTTCCTTTATGTTTTGATTTATAGTACTTGTAGGTCTAACATGCTTTGAAAGAACGTTTTTGAGTTGTTCTAGGTGTCCCTCAAGATTAGATTAAGAGGGACTCCTCACCATTTAACCAAAGATAAGTATCTTACTCCTTGCATTATCCTTTTTATATTTGGTTTCTGTCTCTTATCTAGATGTGTTTGTGTTAGATGCTAATAATTTTTCCTTGCTTCAGAAAGCTTGCTGATATACTCAGGGATTATGAAGGAGACCTCAAAGGACAAGCTTGAAGCATGATAGAAGTTCTATTGAATCGATGTCTTACAAGGTTTGTCTAAAAGACAACTCAAAGGTATGTCTTATAAGGTTTGTCTAGAAGACAACTCAAAGATATGTCTTAGACCATAAGCTTTGTTCCCTTCATGATAAAGGTATATTCATTTTAATAAATCTACTTTACATTACTAACAAGTGTTATGTCTAGGACGTTTGAATCATAGAGATTCTTGTTTGGGTGATTAATCATTAGATTGAATCTACCCTCATTAAAAACATCATGTTTGTGGAACCCTAAAAGGTTCTCTGTAAAACCCTAACCTAAGGGTGTGTCGATATTGTTGATGAATCCCTAGTCTTCTTAGGGTTACTAATGAAATCTAGAAAATACTATTCTTTTGATGTTTGGGGTTTTATGGTGATGTCATGTTTGGAGTTTTAGTATTGCTATGGAACCCCTAGTCCTTTAGGGTTGGATGATAATGTCTATATGTTGAAATCCTAGACCTTTAGAGTTTTTGGAAAATTAGGGTTTGTTGTGTTATGTATTGAAACCCTAGATATATAGGATTTGGTAGGGTTTATAAGCAAGACCCTTATTTTAGCTAAGACAATGTCTTAGGAATAAAACGTCCCTCTAATCAAATTCCTAGCCTGTTATATGTCTGACTTGAAATGTATTCATATTTGTGCCTTGGGCTTACCTAATGGATATTGATATGCTTATACATGATTATGAAATCCTAGATATGTATATGTGCTAACCAAATTGTTGATAGTGTGCGAACTCTAGGGTTTGCAACTAAGCCTTAGTCAAAGTTTGATACTCTATGATATGGTGATAGTGTTTCCATTATGATGATAAAATCTAGGGTTCACTACAAACCCTAGTAGAAGTTGGTCATATCATTGAAACCTTAAATTGTGTTGTGCTTGATTTTATTTGTTGACATCTAAATCTTAGCGTCTCATGTATGGAATATAGGGTTTGCATTAAATCCTAGTAGAAGTCTAACATATGAATTCTAAAGTTGTTAGATGCATTGTAAGTGTACTTGTTTGAATTGCTTCTAGGGTTTGCAATATATTCTAGTAGAGTATGTCATATCTTTGGAAGAAATATTGAAACCCTAGATATAATAAAGATTGTTATCATAATTGAGTCGCTCGAAGTTTTAATGATGAAGTCTAGGGTCTATGACAAAACCCTAGCAAGAAGTTGAAGTACAAAAGTATGTGTCTCTTGTTATTTGTGAACCTAAGTTTAGGTGTTTGATGTCTAAAATCTAATGCTTCCATTATTGTATGATTCTGATATATAGTTAATTTCATGCTTCTATATGTATGTATTTGGTTGTACTTGTTGTCTAAGTTGTGCACATACATAATCTTCAAGATGATGAAGATGTTCGTAAGTAAAGTTGATTTGATAAGCATGATGAAGGAATTTATATGAATGATGATGATCTAGAAGGATGGAAGCCACGAAAGATTCTTCGATGATAGAAAAGAAGTTGATCTCCCTAAGTTAAGAGGGAGCCTAGATAAAAAAAGAGTATATCTCCCGAGTTGAGAGGGAGGGCATATTATAGTCATGATGGATACCTTAAAGAAGAAATTGGAGAATGCATATTGAGGTGTTGTTGAAAGAAGGAAAGCAAGATTTGATTACTGCATGTCAAGTAGAAAAGGAAGTTGAATGCTTTGTCAAAGATTTGTTTGGGAAGCCACGAAGTCCTACTGTGATGAATTGTGAGGCAACATCAAGATGTCTGAAGACCCCAAAGGTTTGTTTACTCATGAGTATCTGAAAAGGTAGTTACTAATTGGGGTTGTGACTGTTATAGTAAATCTCTCGAAGTTTTTGAAAAGCACGCTTGAGGTTAGAGAGATTTGATGTATTGAGGCATTGTGTGTAAGATGCCTGGGGGGACATCTAGCCAGCATATGTGTTGATGTCTAGTTCCCAAAGTAGTAGGGAGGGTGGTGTTGGTCATAGAGCTCTGACCTTTCATTACACACCTAGATCCCTAAGTTGATGGTTAGTAAGTAAAACTAATGGTACCTAGAGAGGCTGAAAGCTTTAGTCCATCTTAGTCCCACTCGGATAGATTGCCCTAGTTAGGAATCTAATCCGTGGCATTGTAAGTGCCTAAAATCTTCATGAGCTTTGAGATCTTCCATGTACTTGTATATGTAAGTATGAATACCTCCCTAGTTAAGAGGGAGTGTTGGAGACTGTAAATAGGTTCGGTCTTCATAATTGTATTTGAGTCATAATGAAATGTATTTATCGAAGAAGAAAAAAAGAAAAAGATTTTTTTATTATTATTAATATGACTCATTAAATCATGGGTTTCATGCTTGGGTCATCCTGTTTTAGGTCAAAGTCCCCATTGAGGACTTCTACGATTTATACTGAGTCATTAGAGTCATTGTCCATTTAAAGAGACCCTTCTTGGGCTTTTGAATCATGTAAAAAGATTTATTATTGAATCAAATAAGCTATTTGTCACCTCCACACCAAGTCGTCGTCAAGGAGATCAAGTTGGCCTCAAACTGGGTAATTCGACCTCACCAGAAGAATATATATTGGAGCAGTTAGAATTCATTTGGAGACGCATCTCACATAAGTTATATTTACAAGAAGAGGTTGCTAAAAAGTGTGAAGTTGTAGAAGAAGAAGAAGAGTTGCTTGAAGAAAGAAGATCGAAATTTTTGAGTTTGTCTCTCTCTTACTCATGTGGATTTATTGGGTTATTTTGCTAGAAGAACGAAGATACTGTTGGGTCAAAGTTGTTGTTGGGCTAACTCCTGGATCGAAGTTGTTGTTGGGCTAAATGTTGGGTCGAAATTGTTGTTGGGCTACTGTTGGGTCGAAGTTCTGCTAGATCGAAGTTTTGTTGCTACTAGGTCGAAGTTATTTATGAAAGAGTTATCATCTACAGAAAGAAGAAAGGGATGGCTTGGTGTGGAGGAAGTCTGTGTCTAGGGCAAGAGTCTTGGATTATCTCATGAAACTATTAAGGAAGAGTTGTTGACTGGGTTTTCCCCTAGATAAGGGTTTTGCCTTGGCTGTTCGCCTACATCTGGTTTCTATGATCTTTGTGCTATTGTTTTGGTAATTGCTTGATGAACTAAAGATAAAATAAGAACATAAGAAAGTTAATAAGAACATAAGAATATCACAAATCATTATCAACATAAAGAAAAACTTTCTGCCTTTCTGGTTTTCTAACACTTTCTTCCAAGTTACCCCATAATCCATGTCAAAATACCCAAATACAAAAAAGAATAAGCACCCGATTGTAGAATGAATAAAGTACCTTTTGATTAGAAGCCCACCTTTCAACACGTGTTCTTGACAAATGGGCGAGGAGACACATGAGTGATGCAAGTGGCGGAGATATGAATGGCACGTCACATTGGCTACAAAGTGGCTCTCGGAGGCTATTGGCTACTAGCTGAAAGAGATGAATAGTAGAAAAGTTTCTCCTAGGGGTCACCCACTTTTGGTGGGTAACAAGCCCAACTTGCCTGATGAGGAGATCGAAGAAGGAGATATAAAACAAAAGAAAGGAAAACTCAATATAAAAGATTCAAACAAAAGAAACTTAGTTCAAAGGGAGGAAACCAAACCTCAGTTGACGAATAAATTTCAAGGAAGCAAAGAAGTAAAAATCAAGTAGAACATGGGGGCTCATATGACTTAACCATCTAAACGGATGATTACGATGCAAAGCAATGAGAAACCAAGGTCAATATAAGTCCAAAAGAAAGCATTTTCAAATTATAAAGGAAAAGGGAAAATCCCCAAGTTCTGCCCAAAACTTTGGGGGATGTTGAGTGCTCAACAAGTTTCCAAAAATCCTACTCAACTAGCAACTTTCTTGACGTGAATTTTAAAAGGGGGCAAGATCCAAAGGTCATTAAGGAAATTATTTTACAACTAAATAAAACCTAAAGTAAAATCCTGACCCTTCAGACCAAGAACCACCATTATCATGTCAAAACTATCCTCTTCACTCAAGTGCAAAGAAAGAAGATCATGACAAAGAGATGCCAGATAACAGTAGCCCAAGTGTACAAGAGGATTAAACCCCAAGCTTGATAGAAAAATAACATAAATTAGATTCATGAGAATTTTAGAAAAGAAGAAAGGCAGAAAGATGAGAGCTGAATCTTCACAGATCTTCAGGGTACACTCACAATAACCATGAAAAGTCCGGTATATTTAGTGTTTCAAATAGATATAAAAAGTTTTACCTAACAAAAAAGGTAAAGAAATACCTTGGCTTTTGAACCATGACGATTATTAAAAACTATGGGTTTCTCCGCCATTATATTGTATGGTTTAGACCAGTTGCAAATTCCACAAAACTATAAATATTTCATGGCCGTTTACCAATAGAATCACAATTGCACTTGATAACAAGTACCAAGTGCTCCAAAGTGCCCTTTATACAATGATGAGAGGGTCTTTGTTGAACAATTTACCTTAGTTATTGCATTTTGGCACAAATGCAAATTTTAAATTGTTAACAAGACACTTAACGAGAACAAACTTCATACTCATAATAAACCGCCACCTTCTTTTACAAGGAAAATACCTCACAGAAAAGCCTCCAAGTACTTCCCCATGATCCATGGATGGTAAACAGTCAGCCCTGATTATGGAGCATAACCCCAAGGGTATCAAGAGAGTCGAGTCTATGACCTCCCCAACTTTTGAGGGAGATACTTCACTTCTAGCTCATGACCACTTGAGTAATAAACCTTCTAAAAACCTAGGCATAAAATATAAAGATATTGTCACAATTTTTATAGTTTTGGGTGCCAAAGACAACAGAAAGATCAATAAAGACGACATACTCATGAATTGGACTAATTAGTTGGTTTTCTATATCTCTTGTACTCATTATTAAGTAAATTTATTAATGTCCAACTGATGACCACAAAAGTAGGTCAATGGGACTGAAGAAGAGTACGCTCAGTATGACTTCAAAGTTAAAAATAACTTGTAAATTTTAAGTGCCTTATGCTATTACTGTTTTCTTACTCATTACGCAGGTGGGAATAATCACGAATTTTCACCCTTTTCTAGCAACCAAAATTTTATCAAAGCCACAGCAATGTAGCATACTAGATATACACAGCTTAAGAATATCATACTGCTTTTGTGTTTTCTTTGCAGCAATTAGTGTAATTTAAGGTTGAAACTATATTCAAGGCAGCTAAATTGCTAAAGGCAGGCAGAAGTTTCCAGGACATATTTTAGCACTCTAAAAAATTAGACTTGGCAACAGACAAAATTTAACAATTTGTCCAATAATCAGTGTTTCTACAAAATACACATACACAGAGAAATATATATATATATATATTATATATATATATATATATCTGTGTGTGTGTGTGTAACATTTGCCCAATTTCTCTATGCATAATGGTAAAGTAAATTTAGACTTGAATACCAACCCCTAATACAAATATTTTACATTTTACATAGAGAAAATTTGAAAAATTTATCCAATAGACTATCATAAAAGTATAAGACATTTGTTAAACAATACAAAATACTTGATTGGAAGTTTAAGCTGGGAGAACACTCTTACCAGGTATATTATGTGTAAACGCACGACATATCAATGTCTTGAGATCAATCTGTTTTATGACACTTTCAAATATGGCCATTCTTGATTTCCTTGCCCGATCAGCCTAATCAAACGAGAAGATCAAACTCAAGAATTTTTTGCATTACAAAAGTACCATCAAGTTCAAAATTCAAAATTACAATAATGTGATCAAAGTTATTTGTTTGACTAGTAAATCATATCTTCAAAACCTGAAGTCAGAAACAGCATATGGTGGTTTGATCAAAAACATAAGTAAAATGATATTGTTGGTGTCCACTGCATGATAGCACAGCTAGGTATTATTCGCATGCTAAAGAGTTTCCTGCTATAGTGTTCTTTTTGGTTTTCAACCAAGGAATGTATTAAGCAAACCTTATTTATATTGAAAGATATCAAAAGTTGAGAATCAGAATCAAGGTTTGGAATCAAAACAACTGATCTAAATCAAAACTCAAATTGTCGTGATCAAGGTTTGGTATCCAAACTCAATTGATCTAAGTTGACAAAACTCAAATTAGCTTGAATAAAAGCATGTAAATCTTGTAAAGGTGGGACCAGGGATAAGAGAATAGGGAGCACACAAAATCCACAAAATCAAGATCGTAAAAGGAAAATGGATGGATCTACAAAGGACAGCAGGTGTCCCCCAAGAATGTCTTTTAGATTAGCAATCTCGGGGAATCCAAAGCTATGGCTAGATTCACCACTAGTGACCCTAGAAGGGTTTGTTAGGAATGCGCAAAAGGGAAACCAAAGCAGGAAGAAAGTGCCCCCAAAGAAACCAGGGACAGAGAAAATTACATCAATTTAATGTTCTGACCCTTGATGTTATGAGCAATGTTGAATAACCAAGCTTAAGGATCAAAACATTAAATTTAAGGAAGAGCATTAAACATTAAACATTAAACTTAAGGATATTTCAAAACTGATGAAGGCAATATCGATTTCGACTTCATTGTCATGTCCTAAAATGTGATCATCTTCTTCTTATAAGGAAACATCAAGAATTTTTTCTCTATGTTTAACATGAACGTACCCAGTTATTTAAACCAAGATAGACCGAAAATTATGTCAATCTCTTTTTTATACATAGATACAACGTTGAATTGAGATATATATTCATAATGATCAATTGTCACTTGTAAATAATTAATTTCATACTCTTTCTCACCAAAAATATTTTCTCATTCACAAATATTTGACTCTGGAATTGATAGTTGATTTGCCAAATTAATATTCATGTGATATTCTTTGTTGCTCATGTTGATAATGACATTAATCATTTTTCCCTGGATACTCCCCTTTAATGTAAATAATCTAAAATCTGCAATTGGAAGACCCTTATGGGAGAATCTTCCTTCCTTCATTTTTTAATTATTCATTCTTCTTTTTTGAGATGAACTTTTACTATTGATGGAAATATTCTTCAAATTCACCCTTTTATATCTTTATAATTTTAATAATGGTACTTGTTGTCGCACAGATTGTCAGCACGACAATGCTCAAACCGGGGGCTGTCACCCTGATTCCCGATCCCTCCATTTAAGCCGTCTCCCGAGGCTAAGGGGGGTAGACCCTATGGGATAAAAGAAGACCAACTGTGGACCAGTTGGGTTGGGAGACACTGCAAGGTAATTTAACACCTAATTGATTTTAGAAATTAATGTACCAGTGCCTTATGGAGTTAATGATTAAATGATTATTTATTAAATATTGCAGAAATATGAACCTTGTAAAACAATCATTTATCATCAAATAACCCAAGCAATGCAAGATATTCGATAAATGCACAATGCTTTAACAATGCTCCAGCAATTAAACTTCAAGAAAAATCAAATGCTTTAAATGTTGACTAGTTACCACTTTCACATAGCTAACTTCAAATAAACATTTAAGTGCATTTAACTATGAAAAGTGGAACAAAGATACCACGAAAGACGTCAAAAAATGAATTTTCAATTTTCAGTTAAGCTTTTCAAAAATTTTGTTGGCATTATGATGAATGTGTTGTACTTGATGGCAACCCTCTTGTAGCAGAACAACTCACCTATACATGGTAACTAGATGAATCTTCACAGGAGATATCAGATGTGACATTAATACATGGTAGTTGTGTTAACAGATGCGATGCAGGGCAGTTCAAAGGAAGTGATAGTTCACAGTGCAGCAAGTTAACATTATGATGCAGGCGCTATCCTTAATGATGAAGATCAAAGTACTACAGGTTAACAGTGTTGAATCACAGTTCAGGCTCACAGAATGAAAGAAAAAGAGTTATACACAGGTTTACCTTGACCAAGCTGCGTATATACGCAGGTTCATTGAGCAGAAGACGCGTATGCGTATACACGCACTTTCACGCATGTAAAAGCGCGTTGATGTCGGAAACTAAGTTTTTGGGTCCATGGTATTTGGACCATGGTATTTTGGTATTGGTCCATGGTATTTGGTCCGAGGTATTGACCCCAAGTATTTAAATTTTAAACCAAGGTATTGGTTCTAAGCTAAGTCACCTGACACAGGGATTCGGGATTTGTAGAATTCGGGATTCGTGGTGTCGGATTCGGACACGTTGACCCCCCGGAACAAGACACATAGGATTCATTATATATTATTTTATT
>APFE030184685.1:142058-189697 GCA_000404065.3 Pinus taeda
GCAAAATGAAAAACAACTAGATAGCAAATGAAAATCAAATGAATATCAAACGACACAGGTATACCTCATGTACCAAGGCATGCACCACAAGAGAAGCTGGTAACGCCAAAGACTTTTATTTATTTATGTGAAAACTGAGTACAAAATCCGGCAAAGTCTCCGCCCGCCCAATAGCTTGTTCTATCCTGTTACAATAAGAGCCCAAGGCTCATATAAATAAGACTACGGGAGCCAATCCCAATGAAAAATGAAATGACACATGTAACTTGATGACAATCCCAATGTAAATGAAATTGTACAAGTGGCTTAGAGGACTGCTGTTTGATTTCTAACTGGCTGCCACGTGTTTGCAAACTGCTTTGGGCTGCCACATAAACTGCTGATAAACATGTTGTACGTATTGGTTGCCTTTGCTTTGCTGGAACTGCCCTTTAAACTGCTGATGAACATGCGATAACTGCCCTTTAAACATGCTGCCCACCATAACTATTGAACATGCCAACGTAGACAATGTTGGGACTGTTGACTGGGCCCACATAGATTAATTTCCAACGTAAATGCCTTGTTGCGTATGGCTGTGAGTGGGCCAGCGTTACATACCCATTGACTGCCCACGTTGATTTCTGAGCTATCCACGTAAAATGATGTCCAGATCAACGTTGAACTTTGCTGCCCACGTGAACTGTTGAGCTGTAGCTGCCTAAAAAATCTGCGTGGATACCATTTTAATTGCTGCGTTAACTTGCTGTTGACCGTTTAACTGCCAGCGTGGAGTTATTTCCTTACGTGACTTGCTGGGACCTTTGACTGCCAACGTTATTTTGCTGCTTGACTGCCGTACGGAATTGGGCTGAGCGTATTACGTAATGTGCTTTTTGCTGGCTGAGGTGGGGTCCCTTCCCACTCAGTTATTTTTTTAAAATTCAACCTTAAAAATTAAATCAAAGTAATAACTGCCTGTTGACTTTGACTTGACTTTGACTTTCTTTGACTTTCTTTGACTTTAGCCTGAAACATTATGTGGTGTGCCCCACATTGCTTGCCACATCACCCTTGATCCTCTGCTTGACTTCCATGTCAAAATTTGTCTTATTTTGACTTTGGAAAAATTTATAAATTTTTCCAATTATTCATTTTTTTGAATTTTTTCTTCATTTTTGCTATTGTCACTTGAAAAATCGCCTTTTGAGGGACTCTGAGTCATTTTTTGACCCCCAAAGTAGGCTGTAGGAGAATGCTGGGCCTCTGAGGATGAATTTCGACTGGTCATACGCCCCAGACATCTCCTAAGGCCACTTATTTATGCCTTTACATAAAAAATAATTAAAAAATCCCGTTTTGCGGGAATTTTTTAACTATTAAAAAATCCTACTTAGACCTAGCCAAATTCCACGAAACTTTTCGTGTGATCTAGTATGGTAATATACATCGACCCTAGACACTAAAATGTGTCAGGGGCTCAATCTTCAAACCGTCACCTCGGCTTTGGGGTGTGCACGAGTGAAAAAATCCAGAGAATTATCCCCCTCTTGAAAAAGAAGGGCAAAGAAAGGGATAATTCACCGGATAAAAAAAACACTCAAAGGTGTACTCGTTTGCTGATCGAGTCCACATCCTAGGCCTGTTACAAATTCAAGAAACATCATACTAGCATCACTTATTACAATTCCCCGTAGGTTGTGGAATCTGGGTACAAAGAAGAAATATGATGAGAAGATAGAAGGAGAGTTAAAAAACTCTATTGACTGATGACATCTGATGGTACAAGTGTCCTCTGGATCATCCTTGGGCATGGAGTCGTCAAATAATCGTCAAGTGCTACTCCAGCAGTCAACAAGAGGGATCCAAGAAAAATATCAGCTGCCATAAATAAGATGACCCACATGGAGTTTGGCCCTAGTTGCCAATTGTAACACTCCCTTTCAACTAGGGAGAACTCCATCCACTGATCCATTTGCCAGACTGTACTATCTCTGCCATCACTTCCCTGCATTGCTCTGCTTTGCTGAACCATGAAGAAGAAGAATTGATCGAGAATGTCTCATACCATTCTCTACTGACCCGAAGTCAGTTCCATATGAAGAGAGTGTGTCATACCACTCTTACTGATCCTAGATTAGTTCCAAAAGAGAGTGATTTATGTCACTCTTACTGACCTGAAGTCAGTTCCAATTGATCCTAGATCAATATCATAAGAGTGTCTCAAATCACTCATACTGATCCCAGATCAATGGAGGTCATCCTAGCATAGGGAATATGGTAGATACAACGATGCGTCCATCGATAGTACTACTATGGTCCCTAACCCCATTTCCCTACTCATTGGCCAAATGAGAAGTACTTCCCATGAGTCCCAGACTGCATGGGTAGGATGCCTCAATAGGAGAACCACTCATCCTGTCCATAAGTCGCCACGGGATATCACAGGGGAAGGCTGAACTATTCACCCTATATACAGCACGCCATTAGGGGAGGGTGAGTCGCCCTACGGTCGCTTGTTGCTCCAAGAAGTACCCCAAGCCCCTCAAAGCTCCCAGAGCTCAATGCATTCATCATGCAAGACCCTCATAAGAGGTTCTCTCAACGACTCCAAGTCATTCTCGGAAAGTCACAAATTTGACCTTTCCCTGGGGCGTTGACAAAATGTTTGCGACCTGTACATCAGTCTCAATGTGATGGAGCCTTCTCGCGCATCGATGCACCATATCCCAGATAAGGTAGTATCTGATGTCTATATGCTGGAGCAATCATAGAATACGAGATTCCTCAACAATCAAATCTCCCCCTGGTTGACACAGAAGATCACGGTGGTATCCATCATGTGTATAAACAGCTCACTGAAGAGCTTCCACAACCAAGCAGCTTCACACGAGATCATACTCGTAGCTATGTATTTGGTCTCAACGGTGCTCAAAGCAACCATCTTCTACTTCCTGCTCATCCAAGATATCAAAGTAGAATCCAAAGAGAACCAGCACTCAGAAGTGCTCATGCAATCCTCCACACTGCCTGCTTAGTCAGCATTCGACTAATCATGCAGCGTCATATTTCCGACAGTGTATCTCAATCCATGAGAGATTGTGCCCCGAAGATATCTCAGAAGATTCTTGGCACCAATCCAATGAGGCTCAACCATATATGATTTCATCATGCTAACTGCAAAACATATGTCCAGACGGAAGTTCACCAAGAACATCAACGTGAATGAGTTTATGAAACTCAAAAGGCATTTCCCAAATCTGGTCGGGTATTACTACCACATAACTTTTGAAAGTTAAGCTCCATTGAGGTAGTCACAAACTTGTAGTTTATCATTCCAAATCCGGAATCCAACTCCCTCTTACTTTTGCAAATGAGAGGGTCTGCACCTATCATAAAGAGGTCGTCCTCAGAAGGTGCTGGTATGAGAGGTCTATCATCCACAACCTTCAAGCAATGGTTTGGATCGGCTTCACTCCTAGTGAATCTCAGCTTCATCAGACAGCTATCAATCCTCTCATACTATGCCCGGGGTGTTTTCCAATTAGGCCATAGAGGGCTTTCTTCCACCTGCATACATGAGCTTCCCGATCATGAACCTCAAACCCCTCGGGTTGTTCCAAGCCTGTGGACCTGCTACATGAGGGGAATGGTCCTCTTGTAAGATTTTCCTTTGGTACATCTCAAACATGTACTTACATGCTCTTTTTGAATTCAGGCATCCCTATCACCATCTGACTCACATCGGGTAGGGCCCCATAAAGAAGACCTCCAATGCTATAGATGAGATGTGTCAACTGACATGGTCCCCAATGGACCATCCTGCAACTCGATGCAAATTGCAAACACTAAACCCATGAGTAAAAGCATTTTTGAAAATTCTATTTTCAAATACATACTTTTCCATCGATGAATACCATCCTAAAACCTTTGACATCCATTGCCGAAATGGACACCAGGTTCTTCTTGCGATCAAGTACATACAAGAGATTCTTGTAAATGAATCAAGTTACCCTCATTCAATTGAGGGGTAACATTCCCTACACCCTTTCTAAGATTGGTGGCATCGACTCCAAGTATAATCCCATGATTATTTCCATCTCTACCAAATTAGAGAGATCACCCTTTTATCCGATGAAGTGCCTTGAAACACTACAATCAATAAGCTAGATTCCCAAAGAGTCTGAAGGAGAGGGCCAATATAAGATAATGCTTCTTTATCTTATCAGAACCAACATTTGATTCTTCATACCTGGGGTTCCTTGCTTTCTTTGAAGAGTCAGCTATTTCCTTGATGACCTGCATTACATGTCATTCCTTTTATCATTGAAGATGTCCCATAATGATTGTTATCATCATCAAGTGATGTGTCCCTGCCATTCGAACACTCCTTTGCATAATGGTCGAACTTATTACAAACAAGGCATCTACCTTTCCTTCCACCCTTAGATCCAGACTTCCCATTGAAGTGATCTTTAGGTAGGCCATCAGAAGCTTCCGCTGCACCATTCTGATAATATTCTCTGCTTCGATTTCACCCTTCGTGAATTTGAAGAGGGATGAAGAATCCATTAATCCTTTTGTCCTTTCCCAACTATCTTCGGTGATTGTTGTTTCACTCTTGCTTGGGCTTTGTCTTCACCTCAACTCTGATACCATGTTAATTTTAGGTATGTTCTATGCTTAGATCAATTTATTTCAATTTTCACAGTTAGCTCGATATCTTTTCCAGATTAGCAATCACATTAGCATTAAAACTAAATTGTAGATAGAACATAAACATAGATCGCAGAAGACAAGCCAAGACAAGACGACACAAGATGTGGCGCTAGCCAGGGACAAACCCCAATCTGGGGAAACCCTTGATCAATTCTTCTTATATGTTCTTCAATAGTTCAACAAAGAGAGAGAGAGAGAGAGAGAGAGAGAGAGAGAGTACATTTACAACAGAAGTCAACACTTTGACTTATCTAAATAAGAGCATAGATCATCTCTAAGTAGATGATACATGAGGTAGCTGAACTCAGTTGAAGATATGCTGCTTCAACTGATTCTCCCAGGTTACTCCATCACCATGTTGCACCTATCATTGTGTTGCTCTTCATCATCATGTTGCACCTCACTATGTTGCACCATGCTGCACACATCATCACTATGCTGCATCTCATCATGCTTCATCAATCATGACTATACCCATCGCTACACTGCATCATGTACCATCATGTGCCATTGCTACACCATGTTTGCCATACTGTCCCATGTGCTTGATGCACCATGCTTGCCACCATGTACTTACTGCACCTTGCTTACCATACTGTTGTTTCATTGTTAGCATGCCTTTGCTGCTGACCCATTGTTACATTGTTGTACAATGCCATCATTGTAACATTGTTGCTATCATGTTGTCATTGCAACATTGCTGCTATCCTGTTGTCATTGTAGCATTGTTGTACCATGCCATCATTGCTATCATGTTGCCCATGCACCTTGCTGCACTATCATGCATTCAAACTTCACGGATCACCTTGCTGTCACATTCCTAGCACTATTGTCCCATTGTTAGTGATTGTTGCTCCTATGATTGCTTGCTGTCCCATTTGTGTTTGCAGCACCATGTGACCTTGTTGTCCCATCTTCCTTTGCTGCACCATGTGAACTTGCTATCCCATTATCCTTTGCTGCCAACACACCATACAAACATTGTTTTTTGTCACTTCATTATTGCTGTAATTTTTGGGACTGGTTAGGGCACACAATAGTCGCTAACCGTCCTCAAATCTGGCCCAGAATTTCCCTTATAAAATGCGGCCTACCCTAGTGTGAACAGACCTCATTTAGATGATTGCGGCTAGGGCTTCCTTAGGACTGCGGCTAGGGCTTCCTTAGGACAACGTTAGGACTTCTTTAGGACAGTGTCTAGGGCTTCTTACTAGGGCTTTCTCTCTTAGATTTCTCTTCCACTAAAACCCAGAACAAGTGGAAAGAAATCAAGAGTGAGGTGTGTGTAGAAATGACTATCAAGTCATTTCTTTTTATACTAAAATGTGAAGCACATGTGTGGGTAATTTGGTCGCTGGCCGATCTTGACGAATTGTCTTATAACACAAATAAATTCATAACTCCATGAATACTTATCGGAATCGGATGATCTTTGGATCAATTCTACACCTCTCAATGAGAGGGATCCAAGAAAAATATCAGTTGCCATAAATAAGATGACCCACATGGAGTTTGGCCCTAGTTACCAATTTTAGCACAATAGCATCAACTGTGGTTTGGAAAAATGGATTGTTCCTTGCAACGCTAAAAGGAATATCACTCCAAAGAAGAAACTTGTCCAACAACTTGTCAACTTCTTCTTTCTCCCTTTTTTAATAACTAAAGAGATAAATGGTTGCAAACCAAGTCTGGTTCTAAGAACAAAAAATGATGAGGCAACTACAGGGTTGGCTATAGATGTTAATGGTGAAGTAGAACTAGTACCACTCTCATTTTCACCTCCCAATCCTGACACTCTACTCCATGCTAGTTGACTCTTCAGCGCTGAGTTGGACAATTTGGTTTTCTTTATTTCTTCCAATGATCTGAGGGCTCTTTGGATGATTTATGGATTTGTATTTGTGCAAGGCCCTACCTCATGTCCAGGGACTTGTGCAAGGTGATACTTCAATCTGTATACCCCGACTGTCATATGATGTCCACATAACTTGCAAGTCAAATTTGATCTGTCAAACCCTCAATCAGGTTCACCAAATTCCCATAAAGGGTCTAATTTCCTTGGCATGTTTGTAACTTTGTTGAACTCTTGAGTTTTAATGTAAGATGAAGTTTGAATTTTGAAGTTGAACCTAGGGCACAAGAAGAATTGCAAGTTAAACAAATAAATTAAAATTTACATACAACATTGAATTTTTGAAAAAAAAACCTTCAACTCAATGCAACAATAATGGAAAAAATGCACATTCAAACCCAAGCAAAAATGATGGAAAAAAACTAGGGCACAAGAAGAAATTAAACTAATAAATTTAATAATCAATTTTTTGCATTTTTGACCAAAATAAACCCTCTCCACTATATGCAACAAAAATGAAAAAAAAAAAACACAATCAAATCCAATGAAAAATCATGGAAAATAAATGGGTGATAGAAACCCAAGGAAAAATAAGAAAAAAAAACAAAAAAAAAGGCCAAATTTGATGCCTATACCTAAGAACTACGCTTTGTTGAAGAAACTTGGTCCAAACTTGGTTCTTTTCTTAGGATGCTAAATTCCTTCACTTTTCTCCTCACTTGCCCTTGTAGATGAGTTCTCCTCCTCAGCGCTCACTCTTGCCCTTTGTCTGAAAAAAAGGAGGAAATAAACCACAAAATTGCTTTTTTAACTCACTGTTTCGCGATTTTACCCGTCAGATAGTGATTTTTTTCATAAAAATCACAATTTTTGAAAATAAAAAATTGTCGAAAATTCGGTAATTAAATTGTCTGTGCGAAAAAATCGCGATTTAATTGTGATGTCCTCAACATTGATCCTAACCTTATCAAGTCATTCTCATAATCATAATGCAAGCCATTTCTGTCACTAGGTGCAAATGCATACACCAAGGATGAGTCATGCAAGTTCCATTTTCATGTTGAATCACAACCTAAGATACCGGATTCGCTCTAAAGGGGGCACGAATCCCGAATCCGTCGAATCCAACACGATTCGGTACGGATTCGTGTCCTTTTTGGCTGACACGTCGTGTCCTTTTTTGCCACGTCGTGTCAGATCGTGTCACGAAAAATTCGAATCGCGTCAGGTGTTTTTGAAACGAGTCCTGTAAATTTCGAATCGTGTCTGGTTTTGTTGATTAACGAGTCCTGTGCGCGGGTTAAAAGGCGGGGGTTTGCGGGCGTATTCACAGTTTATAAGTTATACCTATAACTTTAATTCCAGGGGGTGTAAGCGATCCTGAACCACCGCAGCGAATGTAATCAGGATTAGGGTCACTTATCAAGCCAGTATATTGAATTAATCGAAGTGAAACAATGGCTTCTTAAACGGTATTTCGTGGAGCGTTTCTAAATTAAGAAAAATTTAGTTCATCTGAATGAAGATGACCGAGAATTGGCATCAAAGGGAAATTTTAAGAGACTTTCTAATCAATTTGTTATTTTGACTTATTTCGATAACTAAAATCAATTAACTATTACCAAAATATAAACTCCTTAAAATGCTGGAAATTGAATTAATTTCCATGGTGTATAATAGATACTTCTTACAGACGAGTAGCTTAAATTAATCAAAGATAAATAATTCTATCGGAAGAAAAAAATAAAGTTTAGTAAACTTCTGAAGATGACTCAGATGCAGCGGCACGAAAAAATATATGCGCTAGTAAATCTTTTTTGTTATTAAACTTAACATATTATGTTCATGAAATGCTGTGTAAAACCGTAAAATAAAATAAGAGCTTATACTAGTTTTTCCACTTGTTAAAATTGGAACTAAAACTCTTCAAGATACTCGCTCAGGCAGGGAGGCCCTTTGTTAAGATGAAATTGATTAAAGCGGGCTGCAGTTTCACCACTTCCCCAATATAAAGTACCTTCGGTTGTATTTACAGGGACACGAATTTCTGAGGATGTAGCCCAATTTATGCACGTTGGTCCTTACTACTATACTGATCGATAAATATTTTTGTTATGGTGATTTCAATTAAATGAAAGATCACAGTTTCAGTAAATCAAATTCTCAGGCCCATTTAGGGACCCAGAATCAGAAAGCCAGTCAAGTTTACGGAAAATATGTCACAGGAGCCCTTACCAGAATGCAGTGTGCAGCTGCAAATTCTGCAATTAGGAGACTTTAATTTAACGGGCAGCCCAAATTGGCCGATTTATATACCATCAGAGTCAATACAGAATTTCTTTATTCAAATGTATTTTCCAGTGAGAGATGGTTCTGAATGCTGTGCTTTTTTCCGGCATATTAGATAAGACTGAGGGTATATTTAGTAATGTCTTAAATAAAAAAAATAGAGTATATAGCTCAGCCAAACAAAATGTGATGTTTCATAATAGGCTCACTTGACAGAGTCAGTGTCGATCTGAACATAAAATTTGATTAGATTTTGTTGGAATTATATATTAAGAAGCTTTCTGTAATATCCATTAGGGAAAGTTTACCCTTAGGTTTTGAAAAGAGCACATGACAAGATTTGTATTCTAGCTAGTATCACAATATTCTTTCAATTTTTGTAACCAGAGACAATATTGAATGCAATAAGATAGTGTAGATCTATGTTTGAAATCAATAAATTTGTATCATTAATTAAAATTTGTGTAAGAAATATCATAATATCTAATTTTTAATATATATATATATATATATTTTTAAATATATTATATTATATATATATATTATATATATATATATATTTAATAAAATAATATATAACGTGTCCTAACGTGTCTTGTTCTGGGGGGTTAGCGTGTCCGAATCCGACACCACGAATCTCGAATCCTACGTGTCCCGAATCCCCGTGTCAGGTGACTTAGATCACAACTATCAGTACCTCAACCATTGTGCTAGGAACAAGGAGGCCAATACAAAATCATTTTTCCGAATACCCACATAAGTCATTATGCCCACATGGTATAGACAATAGGGCAAATCAACAATCGTCAAGTCAAATCATTAGACATTAGGTCAAGTCCAAATTAGCTATTGTAGAGAGATCTATAGTCAAATCATTTCTCAATTATCAATTCAAAATTATTGTCAAGCATCATGACAAAACATTGTTCATATATATCAGTAAGCCAAAACATGCCAACCTGTTGTAGCACAAACATAATGACATATCTGTATGTATGTCTTGGTCACCTGCAAACATAAGTTCAGTCTGCATGTTCATGTTATGGAAAACATTCAAGTTTTTCCTGCTTGCAGATCTTGTTATCTCCAACACATATGTGACCATTCAATTTCATGCACAATACTTCATTTTTATGTGATCAACAATTTAACCCAACAACTCCAAAAATCAGATTACAATGGCAGGATATGTCAAAAACATCTTGATTCAGAGTTTAGATAGCGTCAGAAAGCTTCATATGATGGTCAACTTTAGTCAAACCTCTAGACTCTCCCTTCAGGTTAGCATGGGAGCGTCTTTAGCTGCCTGGATGCTCTCTGGGTCTTAGCATGCGTGCATCCAGGGACAAGATCTCCCAGATCTGTGGCTGCCTCCGGAGCATACACCCTAATTTCTATACAGGCTTCAAATTTGAGACTTTGCTGCAATCAATATTGTCAGATGCACATAAATCATACATCAGCAACACAGAATGCAAATAGTAATATGAGTATGAGTCTTGAGAAGTGATTCTCCCTCTAACTGTGGATCTACATCATTCATCTTCATTCATGTCATCAACATGTCTCTACCAGAGTCGATCTGTTAGATCACAAACATATATCTATCATGCCTCAAAACAATAGATAGATGCAACATCATATCTCAGAGATTATGAAGAGAATAACACTTTCTATCGAGTCACCCCCTCAAGTTAGGGCATTCAGCTTTACCATATGCTATCAAGACATGATCAATCTTACACTTATACTTCTCACATCAAGGTGACCATGATCTTCATGATGAATAAGATCAAGTTAGGTCATTCAATAAAACTTTACCAAAACAACAAGAGTGTCAACCTCTCTTTCCATATGCTTTCATGATGCTTATCAACAACATCATCAACGGACTCAAGTATAGGAGTCAATGAGCTATCCTTCTATATGAAATCCATCATGACAAGTATCAAGAGTATCATTTACTAGAGTCAAGGTGCTAGCCTTCTTTCTAGGTCAAGATATCCAATAGATAGATATTAGCCAAATATCAAGTGTACCAATGTATCAACATTAGATAGCCTCATAGAATTCAAGAAGATCAAAATTTTCAACACCAGGTGCATCTTTTCATCACAGGAAACATACATCCAAGTCACTTTCATATGCATGTATGAGCCATTAAAGAAATAAACATTCTCATCATACCTCAATCGCTAAAACACAACATACCATGCATACCTTGTGGTATTCAAATACATGTGCACTTTTTCATAGGAAACTTGTAGTGCTTGCCACCTTTTCATCAGGTACCTCTTTTCCTCTTTCCAGATCTAGCCATCCTTACAGCATCTCAAATGATCCTCAAGAGGAATCCACTTATCACATCTCATCAAGGAGGTGAGATACATCCATATACTCAAATACATATGTAGGAAGTACAAGCAATAAATATAATCATCAGATCTACAAGTCTAACAAGTAAGAAGCATCATAAGTCAAGAAATACTTATCTTGAATGACAGGTGATCCTCTCCCTCTTGAACCAATCTTCAAGAGCCATCAATGTCCATGGTCCATATACCAATGTTTCCTTCAAGTATCAGACTAGGTCTGCTGGGGATTAGCCCATCTAGGGCTTCATCAAATCTCCCATGAGTGCTTGAGCATCTTCACATTGACCAGCCGAGTTCCATATCTCATATTGTTTCCATAAACAAGGGTTTTCTTTCCAACCCTAACCTCATAGAATCCATCAAACCTTAATAATCAAGTTGCCAAGGGTTTTCTTGAAACCCTAGAATTCCTTTAGGTCTCCTCCATCTTCTTGTTTCCATCAAAGGTGTCATCATTAGGGTGATCTCCATGGATTTTCTTCAACCCAACTCTGATCCCATGTTAAATTTTCATAGGGCTACATTGTTCTTTGCTTTGATAATTGCATTTCTTCATTAATACATTAAGTTCACCCATTATCATCATTACATTATTCAGATCTACACCAGTATTCATCAGCATATGTAATTATATAGAAATAACAACATCATCAATGCAACAAAATATAAAGGAACAGTAGAAGAAAATCATGCACACATAAAGACACCAGGATTGGTCTGAAACCAGGGCAAAACCCACTATGCGGAAAACCCTTTCATATCTTCTTCTTCTTAGATCATCATCAAATGACTCAACAAAAGAGAGTACAATGATCCATAACTTTATCTATGCAACAAAACAACTATGATATCCATGAGACAGATCTAATCATGCTTATAACCAAAACCCTAATTCTGAGGATTGAAGTGTGCTGTCATTGACTATAGACAATTGTTGAACACTGTTGTCACTGAACGGAATCATTGGAATGCATAAATCTCATCCATGAGTCCCGGACGCAAGGAGAAGGAGCTATGCGAGCGTCTATAGCAGATTTGGATGCTCTTTGCATAGCTGGATGACAACGTCCGGAACCGATCTGGATGCTCCCAGGAGAACTGGATGAGGGCGTTTGAGGTCAAACATACTGAGACCTACTTCAAGCCCTGGACACTCTCATAAGGCTGTTGTGCGAGCGTCTATGGCATCCCGAGCGCTCTCAGGGCCACTCGTGCGAGTGTCCGGGGACTAATATGTTAATTTTAGGTATGTTCTATGCTTAAAGCAATTTATTTCAATTTTTATAGTTAACTCAATATCTTTTCCAGATTAGCAATCACATCAGCGTTAAAGTAAACTGTAGATAGAACATAAACATAAATCGCAGAAGACAAGCCAAGGCAAGAGGACACAAGATGTGGTGCTAGCCAGGGACAAACCCCAATGTGGGGAAACCCTTGATCAATTCTTCTTATATGTTCTTCAATAGTTCAGCAGAGAGAGAGAGAGAGAAATAGTACATTTACAACAGAAGTTAGCACTTTGACTTAATAGATAAGAGAATAGATCATCTCTACATGAGATCAGTTGAAGACATGCTACTTCAACTGATTCTCCAATGTGACTCCTTCACCTATCATTGTGCTACATCTCGTCCATGCGCTGCACCTCACCATGCTACACCATGCTGCATTCATCATCACAATACTAGACCTGATGACCATGTTATGCACTTTATGCTGCTGCTCCTGTCACTATGCTTCTCCAATCACTGGGTTGTTCTCATCATGGATCTGCACTCTATGTTGCACTCATCATCACTCCATCCAATCATGTAGCTGCATCATACATAGTGTTGTACTATGCATCACATCATGCTGCACCCTTTTTACATTATGCTGCATTGCTACCCATCACTGTATCCTGATAGCACTACGTTGTACTAGCTGTTGTCCCATAATATGTCCAGCGACACCAACATGCCCAAATAGTCCAATTAAGCCATGCTGTGATTTGTTTGCGTAGTTGTTTGCTGCGCACCTGGTTAGGGCACTTGTAGCAGCCCTAGTTTCATCCCACAGTTAATAAACTAACCCTTTAAGTGCTGCGACATACCCTCATAGGTCTCCTCACCCACGCTGCTTGCTTAGGGTGCTGTCCACACTTGACAGCTGCCACAGCCTCTAGTTGTGTGCTATGGCCTGCGGCCTAGCACAACAAATTTCTGTAGCAACAGACCTCCGAAAATGTGCCAAAATAACTTCCAAACAGCAACATGTTTGACCCTTAGGAACTCGGCCTAACAGTCAACCTTCTCGACCCTCTTCACAGCAAACTCAGATCCTGATTATATCATTGTTCCAGCCCTAAGATTTGCACACTTACCTCAGCCACTCGGCCTCCTACAGTAGACTTTGGATCCCTGTTTTCCCACGTTGTCGAGAATCTAGGTTGTTGCAGCTAGGGTATATCCATATCACCCTTAGGTAGGGCAGCGTACGGCCTCCTCTACTTGCTAGTTAGGGCCTTCCCTTTGTTGTGGATTAGGGCTCCCTTTAGCTGCGGATGAGGGCTCTTCTAGCTGCGGATTAGGGCCTCTTAGATCTACGGCCATATCTCCTACAAGTCTGCGGCTAGGGCTCTCCTAGATGACCCTTCTTTAGGGCTGCGTAGAAGGCATCTCCTCTAGACCTCCTCTTCCACCAAAAACCCAAAACAAGTGGAGAGTGAGATCACAAGAGATGATTGTTAAATGACTTGAAGTCCTCCTTTATTTAGACTAAAATGTTGAGCACAAGTGGGGTTTGTTTGGTTGTTGGCCGACCTTGACAAATTGTCCCATAACACTAATAAATTCATATTTCCATGAATACCTATCGGAATCGAATGATGTTTAGATCAATCCTACACCTCTCGATGAGAGGGATCCATGAAAAATATCAACTTCCATAAATAAGATGACCCACATGGAGTTTGGCCCTAGTTGCCAATTTTAACACTCCCTCTCAACTAGGGAGAACTCCATCTGCTGATCCATATGTCTGACTGTACTATCTCTGCCATCAGTGCCCTGCACTGTGCTGCTAAGCTTTGCTCTACTCTGCTCAGTTTTGCTCTGCTTTGCTGAGCTCTGCTAAGTTCTTCTCTGCTCTGCTCTTCTTAGTTCTGCTCTGCTCTGCTAAGCTCTACTCTGCTCTGTTCAGTTCTACTCTGCTCAGTTCTGCTCTGCTTTGCTGAGCTCTGCTCAGTTCTGCTCTGCTGACCCATGAAGAAGAAGAATTAATTGAGAATGTCTCATACCATTCTCTACTGACCTGAAGTCAGTTTCATCTTACTGACCCGAAGTTAGTTTTATTGATCCCGGATCAATATCACAAGAGAGTGTCTCAAACCACTCATATTGATTCCAGATCAATGGAGGTCATCCTAGCATAAGGAGTACGGTAGATATAACAATGCGTCCATTGATAGTACTACCATGGTCCCTAACCCCATTTCCCTGCTCATTGATCAGATGAGAGGCACTTCCCATGAGTCCCTGACTTCATGGGTAGGACGCCTCAACAGGAGAACTAATCATCCTGTTCACAGGAGAACGAATCACCTTGTCCATTGGTCGCCACAGGGGAACTAATCATCTTGGCCCAAAGGAGAACTAATCATTCTAGCTCACAGTCGCCACGGGAGAACGAATCATCCTGGCCCACAGGAGAATTAATCATCCTGTTTCATAGTTGCCACAGGAGAACTAATCATCCTGTTTCATAGTTGCCACAGGAGAACTAATCATCTCGGCCCACAGGAGAACTAATCATCCTGTTCCATAGTCGCCACGAGGTATCATAGGGAAAGGTTGAACCTGTCACCCTGTACATAGCGCACCACTAAGGGAGGGTGAGTCGCCCTGTGGTCGTATGTCGCTCTAGTAAGTACCCCAAGCCCCCCAGAGCTCCCAGAGCTCAGTGCATGCAACATGTAGGACCCTTATACGAAGGTCTCTCAACGACTCTAAGTCGTTCAGGAAAATCACAGATTTGCCCTTTCCTCGAGGCTTTGACAAAGTGTCTGCGACCTGTACATCAGTCTCAATGCGATGGAGCCTCCTCACTCATCGACTTACCATATCCCAGATAAGGTAGTATCTGATGTCTATCTGCTGGAGCAATCATAGAGTACGGGATTCCTCAGTAATCAAATCCCCCCTGGTTGTCACAAAGAATCACAGTGGTACTCATCATGTGTACAAACAGCTCACTGAAGAGCTTCCACAACCAGGCAGCTTCACACGAGATCATACTCGTAGCTATGTATTCGGTCTCGGCGATGCTTATAGAAACCGACTTCTACTTCTTGTTCATCCATTATATTGAAGTAGAATCTAGAGAGAATCAACACTCATAAGTGTTCTTGAGATCATCCACACTACCTGCCTAGTCAGCATTCAAACAATCATGCAGCTTTATATTTCCGGCAGGGTATCTCAATCCATGAGAGATTGTGCCCCGAAGACATCTCAGAAGATTCTTGGCACCAATCCAGTGAGGCGCAACCAAATATGAGCTTACCATGCTAATTGCAAAACATATATACGAATGGAAGTTCACCAAGAACATCAATGCAGATGAGTTTATGAAACGCAGAGGCATTTCCCAAATCTGGTCTGGCATCACCACCATATAACTTCTGAAAGTTAAGATCCTCAAGGTAGTCATGGGCTTGCAGTTTACCATTTCATATCTAGAATCCAACTCCCTCTTACTTTTGCAAGTGAGAGGGTCTGCACCTGTTAGAAATAGGTCGTTTCTGAGAAGGTGCCGGTATGAGAGGTCTATCATCCACAACCTTCAAACAATGGTTTGGATCGACTTCACTTTTAGTGAATCTCAGCTTCATCAGACAGCTATCAATCCTCTCATATGAGGCTTGGGGTGTTTTACTTCAAGCCATAGAGGGCTTTCTTCCACCTGTATACATGAGATTCCCAATCATGAATCTCAAACCCTTCGGGTTGTTCCAAACCTGTGGACCTGCTACATGAGGGGAATGGTCCCCTTGTAAGATTTTCCTTCGATACATCTCAGACATGTACCTTCATGCTCTTCTTGAATTCAGGTATCCAAGTCACCATCTGACTAACATCAGTTAGGGCCTCATAAAGTAGATCTTAGGTGTTATAGATGAGATATGTCATGATCCCCAATGGACCATCCTGCAACTTGACACAAATTGCCAACCCTGAACCCATGAGTAAAGCATCTTTGAAAATTTCATTTTCAAACACGTAACTTTCCATCGATGAATGCCACCCTGTAACCTTTGACTTCCATTGCCGAAATGGACACCAGGTTCTTCTTGTGATCAGGTACATAAAAGCGATTCTGTAAATGAATCGAGTTACCCTCATTCAATTGAGGGGTAAACATTCCCTACACCCTTTCTGGGATAGGTGGCATCGGCTCCAAGTATAATCCCACAATTGTTTCCATCTCTACCAAATTAGAGAGAGCACCCTTCCATCTAATGAAGTACCTTGAAGCACTATAATCAATAAGCTAGATCCCCAAAGAATCTGAAGGAGAGGGCCAATACAAGATAGCGCTTCTTTATCTTATCAGAAACAACATTTGATTCTTCATACCTAGTGTTCCTTGCTTTCTCTTAAGAGTTGGCCATTTCCTTGATGACCTGCATTCCCTGTCATTCCTCTGATCATTGAAGATGACGCCGGAATGATTGTTATCATCATCAAGTGATGTGTCCCTGCCATTCGGACACTCCTTCGCATAATGGCCGAACTTATTGCAACCAAGGCATCTGCCTTTCCTTCCACCCTTAGATCTGATCTTTCCATTGAAGTGATCTTTAGGTAGGCCATCAGAAACTTCCGCTGCGCCATTTTGATAATATTCTCTGCTTCGACTTCACTGTCAGCGAATTTGAAGAGGGATGCGGAATCCACTGATCCTTTTGTTCTTTCCCAACTGCCTTTGGTGATTGCTCTTTCACTCTTGCTTGGGCTTTGTCTACACCTCAGCTCTGATACTATGTTAATTTTAGGTATGTTCTATGCTTAGAGCAATTTATTTCAATTTTCACAGTTAGCTCAATATCTTTTCCAAATGAGCAATCACATTAGCATTAAAGTAAACTGCAGATAGAACATAAACATAAATCGCAGAAGACAAGCCAAGGCAAGAGGACACAAGATGTGGCGCTAGCCAGGGACAAACCCTAATGTGGGGAAACCCTTGATCAATTCTTCTTATATGTTCTTCAATAGTTTAGAGGAGAGAGAGAGAGAGAAATAGTACATTTACAACAGAAGTCAATACTTTGACTTTCTAGATAAGAGAATAGATCATCTCTACATGAGATCAGTTGAAGACATGCTGCTTCAACTGATTCTCCAAGGTGACTCCTTCACCTATCATTGTGCTGCATCTCGTCCATGTGTTGCACCCCACCGTGCTGCACCACGCTGCACTCATCATCACAGTGTTGGACCTAATGACCATGTTATGCACTTCATGTTGCTACTCTTGTCACTGTGCTTCTTCAATCACTCGGCGGTTCTCATCACGGATCTGCACTCTATATTGCACTCATCATCATTGCATCCAATCATGTAGCTGCATCATACATAGTGTTGTATTATGCATCACATCATGTTGCACCCTTTTTACATTATGTTGCATTGCTACCCATCACTGTATGCTGATATCACTATGCTATACTAGCTGTTGTGCCATAATATGTCCAGCTACACCAGCATGCCCAAATAGTCCAATTAGGCCATGCTGTCATTTGTTTGCACAACTGTTTACTGCACACCTAGTTAGGGCACTTGCAGCAACCCTAGTTTCATCCCAAAGTCAACAAACTAACCCTTTAAGGGTTGTGGCATACCCTCATAGGTCTCCTCCTCACCCACCCTGCTTGCTTAGGGTGTTGTCCACCCTTGATAGCCCTCACACAGCCTCTAGTTGTGTGTTATGGCCTACGGCCTAGCACAACAGATTGTTGTAGAAACAGATCTCCAAAAATGTGTCAAAATAACTTCCAAACAGCAACGTGTTTGACCCTTAGGAACTTGGCTTAACAGTCAGGCTTCTCGCCCTCTTCAGAACAAACTCAGATCTTGATTATATCATTGTTCCAGCCCTAAGACTATCCGCACTTACCTCAGCCACTCGGCCTCCTGCAACAAACTTCAGATCCCTGTTTTCCCACGTTGTCCAGACTCTAGGTTGTTGCGGCTAGGGTATATCCATATCACCCTTAGGTAGGGTAGCGTAGGGCCTCCTCTAGTTGTTGGTTAGGGCCTTCCCTTTGCTATGGATTAGGGCTCCCTTTAGCTGCGGATGAGGGCTATTCTAGCTGCGGATTAGGGCCTCTTAGATTTGCGGCTTGATCTCCTACAAGTCTGCGGCTAGGGCTCTCCTAGGTGACCCTTCTTTAGGGCTGCGTAGAAGGCATCTCCTCTAGACCTCCTCTTCCACCAAAATCCCAAAACAAGTGGAGAGTGAGATCACAAGAGATGATTGTTAAATGACTTGAAATCCTCCTTTATTTATACTAAAACATTGAGCACAAGTGGGGTTTGTTTGGTTGGTGGCTGACCTTGACGAATTGTCCCATAACACTAATAAATTCATATCTCCATGAATACTTCTCGGAATCAGATGATCTTTAGATCAATCCTACACCTCTTGATGAGAGGGATCCAAGAAAAAATCAGTTGCCATAAATAAGATGACCCACATGGAGTTTGGCCCTAGTTGCCAATTTTAACATAATACAACTCAATTTGACCCTCAAGCCCTGGATGCTCCCATAACTCACTGTGCCAGTGTCCAAGGCTCCCTGGACACTCTTATAAGCCTATGTGGTAGCGTCTAAGGACTAAAATGTCCAGTTCTGTGCCAGTGTCCGAGGAACAGAAAACCCTAAGTTAGAGTGAACCTTACGCCTATGATTTCGAACCCTTGCGCGAACTCCTTCTGTTGAACCTGTGCGAACCAAGACATTAAGAGCAGAGAAGATAGCTTGATCGAATGTGTCCAAATGAGCTTGAGGTCTCTTCTATTTATAGGCTTTCATGAGGGTCCACTTAGGGTTAAGGCTGACCTAAGCAATTACCCATGTGGTTAGGGCCTACACATTCCATAATACATGTATGAATAAAATAATTCAAAACTCAACTTCCGCTTGACCAATTAGGGTGATCTTTAGGTCGATTTTGGTCCGCTCGAAAAGAGGAATCTAATGTAATCATCATCTCAGTCATTTGAGTTGTCCAAGGTGGAATTTGACTACAGTTGCAAAAATTAACCTCTCTTGGCGTCGGGAACCTCTGCCTAGTGTCTAGCACTGAAACTTGTCTTTCTTAAGCAAATTAGAAATTGCCTCTAGAGGCTACTACGTTGCTTTGCGTCAGCCTTACTATGGCTCACTTGCCTCTCTGCAAATGCACTCACCGGATTTGGAATCCTTGCTCCAGCTTCACTGTCTCTGCCCCTCTTTCACTGCTTTAATTTGACTGGCTCTCTCTCCGACAACTGACTGTTGCTACTCTGGAAATCGAATAGTGTCTTCTCCAAGTGCCCATCGACTTCTTATAATCCTTTGTTGGGACTCCAACGACCAAGATTAGATCTTAATTGATGGCTAGGATTAAGTTGAAGTTGATCCGTGTGAGTTTCTAGAACATTCACACCTTGACTTAGTTCATTCTAATTAATTAACCATATTTCCTAAGTTTAGACATAGGAAATATTTAAAAACTGGCTTATAATCTAATTAAGTCATTTCTAGGTGGCCAGAAACGATTTCTAGGTTTTGGAGATCCCTTGTATTCTAGCTTCTCCACAAAATTTCATGGCTAAAACACATTCAATGCTATAAAAACTAACAATGAAGTTGTTATGCCTTCAGCTGACTGGAAAGACGCTTCTCTGGCACTTTTGGACTCCTTCCCGGCCTCTGGAACTAAAAATGTCAATCCCTCTCAGCGATTTGACTTTGCCTCTAGATGTTGTTGCGCTACCCCAGCATCAGCCTCTCTGTGGCTCTTTTGCCTCTCTGCAAATGCATTCGTTGTATCTGGAATGCCTCCTTGAGCCTCACTGTCTTTGTCCCTCTCACACTGCTTCAATCTCTTGCTCTCTCTCCGACAATTGACTACTACTACTCTGGAAATCAATCTGCCAAGAAATCAAACTATTCAAGTGTCTTCTCCAAGTGCCCATCGACTTCTTCTTATAGTTCTCTGTTGGGACTCTAATGGCCAAGATTAAATCTTAATCAATGGTCAGGATCATCTTGAGGTTGATTTGTGTGAGTTTTTAGATGATTCTCGCCTCGACTTAATTAATACTGATTAATTAACTATATTCTCTAAGTTTAGATTTATGAAATATTTAAAAACTAGTTAATAATCTAATTAAGTCATTTCTAGACAGAATTTCCAAAAACAATTTCTGGGTTTTCGAGATCTCGTGTATTCTAGCCTCTCCACAAAATTTCAAGGCTAGAACACATCCAATGCTATAAAAACTAGCACTCCCTCTTAGCAAGCAATGTGTTCTAGTGCTATTGCACACCTTGTAGCAACACCCTGTCTCTGCATCATCTCCTGTCATGTTGTTGATGTCTGACCATACTGCCCACCAACCACTGCACAACTTTGATATATGTTGCATCTGTGTTATTGCTGACATTGCCATACTACTACCAACACTACATTTGCACTGCAACTCCCTCTCATTTGTTGTTGCTGCAACTGCAACATCTGCAACTGAAAAGCATCCAAAATACTGAATCAATTGTGATCAGTATAATGCATCTGTCACCCAAGTCTTTGACTGTTGTTGGTATCTGCATTGCCATTGAAGAATTTGTGTTGCTACTGACCCTGCACTGTACCAACTGCACTGCTGCCAACTCTGCAGTACGCTCCCCAACATCTGACTACTACTAGTCTCTGCAACTGTCACTTTGTCTTTGACTGCATCAACTGTCATTGATCCATCCTGCTACTGAACACTGTGGGCCCCTGTAGGAAGGTATTGATCCATGAGGTGGACTTCTCAAGGACCCTACCCAACTGTAGCGCTTCAGGGTATAACTCTAAATCGCCCCACCTCACTCTTGGAGATATGGCTACCATCATCGCAAAGTCTTCCTCCATCCAGAGGAAAGCCTATCGATCTTTGCAGAAGTTGCCTACTGGTCCTATTTCTTCTCCTTGTCCTTCTTCCTGAGAGGACACTGGGTATTGTAGTGATCGAGCTCACCACACTTGAAGCACTTGCCCTTCAACAGATCCTTCTTCTTTTTCCTCTGTTCCCCCTATCCTTGACTGGGACCCTTTGATGCGAGGGCCACATTCTCCTCCTCCTTCACCTTAGATCTGCTGCCGCTGCCATTGATGGAGCTCTTTAGAAGAGTTTGCCTCATTTCCTCCTGCTGCAAGTTAGCCCACATCCTGTCCCTGTCTGGTAACTTGTCTTTGCCCAATATGCTTTGGAAAAAGACCTGCTAGTCGTCAGAGACACTATTGAGTACCAACCTCACAAAGCTCTATTGATTGAGGTGTTGCCCCAGCAACTGGCAACTGGTCCTAGACCTCATGAATCCTGATGAGGAAGGGGTCTATGCCTTCCCCATTCTGCATCCGGATGAGCCTCAACTTCTCCTCGAGGTACATCTTTCGCTACTCTGAAGTACCCTGATACAACATGGTGAGAGTATCCCACATCTGCTTGACAATGTCTTTGCCAGTGTTATGTGAAACAACATGTTCCCGAACTCCATCTAGGATCAACTGTTTCGCCCATGCCATCTCCTTATTGTACTCTTTCAGTTGATATGCATGCGTGGGAATTGCTACCATTGCATCAATATAAGCTTTCAGGCCATATTCATCTAGATGGACGGACATCCTTGCCTTCCAAATGACATAGTTGGAAGCTCCATCCAACCTGTCCTGATCACAAAGCCTAGCAATGGCCATCTCAATGAACTATCGAAAACTTCCTCTTTCCTTCTGGTCGATTGTTGCTCTGCTATTCACACTCCCTTCTGGAGTGAGAAGATCTGCTCACAATGAATGCTGATTTGCAAGGAAAACTGAACTTCTTGAAACTAGAAATTCCTTAAGGAAAATTTTCCCTCTATGTGTGCTCCTCTCTTCTACCCCGACGCTGGCTCTGCTATAGCAAACTGCTGCAAAAACCACTACATCCAGCTTGAGATTGGCTCAACAAAAACAAAAATCTGAGCTACTCCCTCTACCTCTGGAATCACTCGATCTAGTAGGATCCAATTTTTCTGCCCCTCACTCAGAAAAATCAAACCTCCACAAGTAACTCAGCCTCCTGTTAGAATGACTGGGCTACCCTTGGAAAATTCGGCTTGTTGCACACATTGAGCAACGAAATTTCTTCTTTTCGCCTTTAAGCTCCAACTGATCAACTGCGCTCTGATACTATGTTAAAATTCCAAATTAGAACCCTATTGCAGTTACTGAAAATTATTCTCCTAATTGTTAATTTTATTTAACAATTTACTTGTTTGCTACGGAAAATATTGAATAAATCACACTGCAACTTTCACAAATAAAATACTACGGAAGAAAATAAAACATTGGACGTTAAGAAATGCTAGCACATACACATAAAAATAACACAGTTATTTTTTAACAAAGTCCCCAGAAAAACCCAGCTTGGGAAAACCAGAGCAACAGATGAGAGTTTTATTATTATGCAGCAGTGAGAAAATTTGAGTACAACTAGATACCGAAATCGGGGAATCCTATAGAGAAAAATATTGGCACAAATCTAGTCAGGAATTTTTGTCATGCCACAGGGAAACTCCTAGCACGACTTGCCTTCAAAAATTCGGCCCTCTAACCCTCTGCGTCAACCTCTGTGCTACTCTGCACAACCTGCTAGACATCTAGCCTCAGAGTGGTCTCTAATGAAGTCGTTCTACCTTCAGTTGACTGGAAAGACGCTTCTCTGGTACTCTGGGACTCCTTCTTGGCCTCTAGAACTAAAAACGTCAATCCCTCTCAACAATTCGACTTTGCCTCTAGAAGTTGTTGCGCTACCCCAGTGTCAACCTCTCTGTGGCTCTTCTCCCTCTCTGCAAATGCACTCATTGAATCTGGAATGCCTCCTCCAGCCTCACTGTGTCTGCCCCTGTCACACTGCTTCGATCTCTTGCTCTCTCTCCAACAACTCACTGTTGCTACTTTGGAAATCGATCTACCAAGAAATCGAACTACTCAAGTGTCTTCTCCAAGTGGCCATTGACTTCTTCTTATAATCCTTTGTTGGGACACCAACGGTCAAGATTAAATCTTAATCAATGGTTAGGATCATCATGAGGTTGATCCGTGTGAGTATTTACATGATTCTCTCATTGACTTAATTAATACTGATTAATTAACCATATTCCGTAGTTTAGACTTAAGGAAATATTTAAAAATTGGTTAATAATCTAATTAACCCATTTCTAGGCAGAATTTCCAGAAACGATTTCTGGGTTTTGGAGATCTCGTGTATTCTAGCCTCTCCACAAAATTTCAAGGCTAGAACACATATGATGCTACAAAAACTAACACATGAGACAATGATCATTTCTTTGCTAGCTTTGAACCTTTCCCAAGGATGTACTTGTATCATTTGTCTTAGTGGCCCTGCCTCTGTAAGTGAATAGCTAATTTTCTTATTGCTCCCTGATTGTAAGGATCTGACCATGATGACAAATATTCCTGATGTTTCAGTTTGTCAATGAAAAATCTGTGTCCAAGATCTGTTTGAGCTCAGTCAATGGCTTCATGAAATATGTTTCAGAGAAAAGGAATGCAGTTATGAGAAATGACAGATGCTTCTTGGCATCATTGTTACTCTCTGAGATTGCTTATCTGTGCAAAGACTGGAATCCTGTTCACACATGAAGCTGGCTTGTTTTAGCTTGATTTGCTGTGTTATTTTTCATGTTGCATAGTAGACATTCTTTAATGTGGTCCACCACTTTCTGATAAGTAGCATTATGTAAACAATTCTTTTGTACAAGTTACTGATCTAAACCATGAAATATGCTGGGCATGAACCCGGACTAAATCCTGATAAAATTGCCAAACTGTGAGTTTTTCAACTAGATTTTATGGGCGGAGTTTTTGGTGAGTTTCTCAAAATTGAAAAAATCGGGATTAAATTGATATTTTTTTTTGAATTTGAATAATATATAATTTAAATTATACCAGTTTTTTCCAATTCTTTTTAAGACTTTTTTAAACTTTCTCAATTTTCAAACCGATTTATTTGGGAGTCCGACTTTTGCAACATATATGAAATGAAATGATATTTTAACGTCCACGAGACTAAAAATAGTCTATGGGACTATTAGTTCCCTGCTTTTCGTCTTTTACAATTCAATCATTTTCTTGTTCAAAAACTTCAAATTGATGATGAGCTAGCCCAACTTTCCAACAATTCCCTCACTGAAAAGACAACGCCAAGAAACCTATGCTAGCATATTCCCATAACTTTCTCTGATGTCTTTGAATGCATCGCATTCCAAAATGAAATGTTTTTCCGATTCCAAAACCCCAGACATGCAAAATGTACACATCCATTCTTCCCAAGCTTCTTTAGGCCTTTTCCACCGTCCTGTTTCACACCGAAGTTGATGCGAGTTGGTTCTCAATTGAGCAACAAGAACCTTTGCCCTCCACGGAATGCTAGCTCCAATGAACTCTTTTTGTTGTAGATCACAAGTAGGGTTGAATTCCTCAATGTAGTATTCTTTCTACCCAACTCTTTTCCCCATACCAGTTTATGAAACTTATCCATAACAAAATGCTTTAGCTCCTTGCTACTTGTGGGACATGCATTGAGGTAGATATTCCATTTTTGCATCCATATGTAGTTTTGTTTCATCCTTTTTTTTTCTTTCTCTATAGAAAACAATTAGTTATTTTCAATCTATGCAGGTGAGTGCTAATACCGGCCGCATACATTTATATGCATGTGTTTCCAACAAGGATTCTAGACCAAGACAGCTTGCATTGAACTTTCGGCCAGAAGATGTAGAGTCCCCTGTCATATTGAGTTCACCCCCAAAGATTGTGCACGAGAGTCCTGCTCATAGAGAAGCCATTCTTACCTTCATCAAGGAGTGGAACGAATTGAGACCCATTGAGCGTAATAAAATATTTGGGAGGCCATTACGATTGCCTCTTTGCCTTGAGTTAAGCTGCATCAAGTCTGAGCCTCACTATACATTTGAGGTATGCATTGTTTAAATACTACCCTGTGCAATATCAATCTGCTTTATAGAAATATTGTCTATTTTGCTCGATAAAAAAGTGCACATCATATCGACTCACAGATAGAAAGAGAGAGACTAAAAAGACATTTTAACAGGGTTTATTGAAAGGAGGAAGCAAGCGTCGTGTTGCACCAAAAGACGAAATCAGTGATCCCTTACCAGAAAATGCAATTTGGCAGAAAGTTTTCCTCCGCAAACGTTATAAAATGAAAGAGAGGTATGAAATGCAGGCATGGACTGCAGAGGGACAGCCACTTTGTAAGCTTTGCCAGAATCCGTGCTTGTAAGTATCTTAAGCCATATGGTTATAAGAAATGAGATTCTGTAAATGAATAAATATAGTGTGGATGCTCATGTGTATCGTAGTGTTTTAATATTGCTGCAGAGGAATACATGCAAAAGATCCGGAATATTTTGAGGATTTATTTTGCAAGTTAAATTGTTTTGAAGTGTATCGAATGAGGACAAGCCAACGTTTTATGCGAGAGGTTGGAAAATGCTACTTTTGAACTTTCTAATTACCAGTTTTTATTCTTCGACTTACAAATTTTACTAGCGGACCTTTTTCCTGTCTTTCTTATATTGAATCTAGAAGTTGTTGCTTCAGTGAATTAAAGCGCATGACTGAATATTACAGGAATGAAGTCAGATATGCATGGGATTTCTTTCAACATCTACTGGTTATCTTTTCCGATTTTGTAATATCTGTGACAAATTTTACATCCAGATTACCGATAAGACAGGATCTAAAATCCTACACGCAGTGCTATCGGGAAAAATGATCACAATACCTATAATGTTATCTAGACTTTGAATTCTAAGACACTGCTCTCATTGCATTTTCAGGTTCTTTTCTCGGTAGAGCATGGAATTTGTGCCCATTGCAAATTAGATTGCCATAAACTCGTTAAGTGCATTCGCCCATTGTCAAATGATCAACGGAGAGAACATATATTGAAGGCTGCCCCAGATTTTGCAAATCACCGACGATTGTAAATTTCTTTCAAAAACTTGGGTCTATTCGCACTCATGGATGTGCTTTAACTATCAGTGTTCTTTCTACTTTAATGGCGACTATTTTATTGTTTATATTTATAGTTTTGCAGCAGTGAAGACCATAATGCTTTATTGATACTTCGAGAAATTGACTGCTAAAATTCTGTGAACTTATCTCTTCATACTTTTGCAGGCTTGATAAACTTGTCCTAGAGCCAACTGAGGGTAATGCGTGGCATGCAGATCATATTGTGCCAGTGTATAGAGGAGGAGGTATAGATTTTTCTAAATTGGTGATTGAAGATTATTGGAATGTCAGGCATATCACTATAGTCATTAGTGTCATATACTGTGTCTTGTCTTGCATGCATTGCAGGAGAATGCAGATTGGAAAACATGAGGACACTCTGTGTCATTTGCCATTCAAAAGTAACTGCAGAACAACAAACGGACCGTCGCTTGATGAGAGCAAGGGCAAAACAAGGATTGCAGATCACTATTGAAAAGCTCATAGAACAAATTTGTCAGAAGCGTATGAAGCTTTATTCACAGGTAAATACAATTTGATCCTGACCATGCATGAATCTGTGAGCTAAGCAGGAATCTGATGAAATGATGACCGCTATTGATTCGTGTGAGGATTGATTGGTTTCTGCTCTTTTCAGGATAGTCCGTGTGCCGTAGTAGATGACTCTACTGAGATAGAGGATGATAAAGAATTGATAATGGATATCTCAGGAAGTGCGTATTCAAAGAATCCCATCGGTGTACAATTAGATCCTAGTGAGACAGAAGATGATAAAGAATTGATAATGAATGTCTCAGGGAGTGCATACTCAAAGAAACTGACCTGTGTACGATTAGATTCAAATGATCCAAACAAGATTGATAATTCTGAAGAAGGGAAAGCAATTAAAGCTTCAGAAGGTGCTTACTTGGAGAAGCCCACTTTGCCTAATGAGCCAGATTTAGAGTGATCCTTAATTTAAAGACTCTAAACCGGCTTTAATTCCCATCTGCAAGCCGTTTGAGTATCAGTTCACCGTAAGTGCCATACATGTGAAAATAAATGACAATAGTTCCATAAAGGCATACGGTAACATAAGAGGGTGGCCAATCTTGCACCTGTGGTGTAACATTCAAAGGAAACTTCTGATTTTGAAAATGAAATCTAGATTGGCATGAAAAGAAGAAATTAAAGTACGCACTCCATCAGGTTAAAGGAATAGTGATGCCCATTGATAACAACAAAGATGTGTTCTAGATGTCCAGTCAATGGACTCTGGAGATGACTAGTGCCCAAGGATCTTGTGGTCAGCAAAGAGTCTAAAGCTGTTATTGAAGTGCGAATATGTTTCTTCATCGATATCATGAGTGGAAACTTAGCTGAGAAATAACATCTCAATGAGATAGGATAAAACCTAATTTTTGCAAAGAGACTTGACATAAATATTGCCAGCTTGTGAATATGCTTCCAAGAAGAGGTCTTTCCAGATATAAAATCTGTGAGATGGGATCAATGGGATAAGTTATTGCTATATGTGCTGACCACAGGACATCACTGCAGTAAACTCTATGGAGTGTCCACCATTTGTGCACATGCGAAGCTTGGATTCAAAGATTATATATGTATGACTGCATGTCAAACTTGTGATATTCCTTTTATTTAATTTTGAGAAAGATGTAATATTTTTCACACTCAAGGTGTTAATCTTTCTTTGTCCTTATAATTAGTGTATTTATATGGTCAATGTCAAAATCATGAATATCTCTTATCAGTTCAGTAACTGTTCTGATAGAGTTCAAGGCTCTGATCACAAAACATGTTTAATAATTTTCTTACCATGAGGAAAGTTGTCCTTTTAATGAGCAGACAAGTTGTCAAGATAATTATGGCATCCATGTAAATATTGGTATTGACTACACAAACTATGCCATTTTACAAAATGTTAGTGAAGCATAGCAAGCTTATATGAATAGAAAGCATGATGGATATCCATTTTTCTTGATGACCATTTTTGTAACCAATTCTCTGTGGAAAACCTGTACCACTATTGAATTCAGGTTATCTGGCTATTACAATGCTAAACTTTGAAAAGTGTATGATACAAAATGGGTCACTATATATGTTTCATTTGTTTTGGTATTTTTTGGAGTGGAATATTTGGGAGCCAAGGACTTGTCAAGCTCATTTTTGGGGTAGATCTTATTTGGTGATTTGGGATCTAGACACTTCTCAACCCTGTTTAGGGTACCAAACGTTTATTTTTTGGGGTCAAAACTTTGCAAATGAAGTTCCTAGCGCTCCAACACTATTCTATTCATTTTTCCTAATGACCATTTTGTTGGAAATACTTGAGAGGAGGTTGAATCAGTGTTTCACTTCAATTAGTTAATTTTTGATCTTTTAGAGCATTTGAAGTAGCAAACTTCCATAAATAACATAAATAAGTAAATATTTATTAATAATTGAATGATGATGATTACATTTTTGTGAGAGGCCCGGGCTATATATCGCCTTAGGTGCCTCTTGGTGAATGGGCATGATCTTTGATCATGCCCTTTGCTTAATAAACTACACTAACTAATTTTTACATAACATTGCCTTCCTCTGGAAAGAATGCTTTGTCCTCAAAGCATTTGTAATGACGGATGTTGTTGACAAAATGATTCATTCTCCCAAGAAGCTTATTCTTCGTGTAAGTCCTTCCACTTGATCAGGTATTCCTTGATTATACGATGTCGAAGCTTTCTTTCTCTAGTAGATAAAATACCTTTTGGTTCTAGAATGACCCTTCCCTCATCATCCAGGGATGGAAGCATTGTTTGCGCTGATTGATGGTCGCCTAGTGCCCTTTTAAGGCAGGAGACATGGGAGACGTTGTGAACACGACTTTTCTCTGGAAGGCTTAAACCATACGCAACTTGGCTGATCTTTTTGTTGATCTGATAAGGTTCGTAGAACTTTGGTGCCAATTTGTTTTTTCTTTTTTGTTTTAAGGACAATTGTTTGTATGGTTGGAGCTTGACAAACACCCATTCTCTGACTTCAAACTCTCTTTCGGTTTTGTTTCGGTCTGCTTGTTCCTTCATACGATTCCTCGCATTATTCAAGTTTTCTTTTAGTATTTGGATGATTTTTTGGGTTTCTTCTAGTTGATCTTTAACAGCAGGTAGATTTGTCTGGACAATAGCTAGATCCTTCCATTTTGGGGGCTCATATCCATACAAGGCTTGAAGTGGCGTCATTTTTGCTGACGTATGATAAGTAGAAGTATACCACCATTCAGCGAGATGCAACCATTGAGCCCACTTATTTTGTTTTTCTGTAACATAGCAACATAGGTATGCCTCCAAACATTTATTGACAACCTCTATTTGTCCATCTGTTTGAGGGTGATAAGCAGAATTCATATTTAGGTAGGTTCCTATGTGGTTGAACAACTCTTTCCAGAAATTACCCTTGAATTTGGCATCTCTATCACTCACAATGACTTTTGGAAAACCGTGTAATTTATAAATATTTTTGCAAAATATTTCAGCAATTTGTTTCGCTGAGTATGACTTCTTTATTGCCATAAATTGAGCAAATTTGATGAGTTTGTCGACCACTACGATAATCTTGTCCTTGTCTTCAAATATGGGTAATCTCTCAATAAAGTCCATCGAAATTTCTTCCCATTTCTGATTCGGAATGTTAAAAGGGTGAAGTAATCCAGGGGTGGTAATATTTTCACTTTTATTCCTTTGACATGTGTCACACTCTGCTACATACGTCTGAATATTATGACTCATTCCTTTCCAAAAGAAGGATTAACATGCACTGTAGTAAGTCTTAAAGAATCCTACATGTTCCGCTGACGGTGAATCATGTGATTCCTTGAGTATCTTAAATTTAAACTTGGAATTTGCATTTAGATAGATTCTTCCCTTGTACCATAGAATATCATTCTTCCATTCAAATTTTGAGTTGTTGGGAAGGTTATTGATTATCGCTGTTATTTCTAGATCCTTGGCATACTCACTTCGAATCTCGTTAAGCCATTCAGGAACAACAACCCAGATTGCAAGTAGTGTTGGTTCTTCGTCTTTCCTGGATAAGGCATCTGCTACTACATTGTCTTTTCCCCTTTTATGTAGTATTTCCATGTCAAAGGCGGCAATTTTTTCAATCCATTTTTGTTGTTCTTCGGAAAGTGTTTTTTGTTGAAGGAGGTACTGGAGACTATTATGGTTTGTTCGAATGGGGAACTTACTTCCCAAAAGATATTGCCTCCACTTAGCTAGTGCGCGCATAATAGCAAGCATTTCTTTGTTGTATGTGGACTTGAGGCGTTCTCTTTTATTGAGCTTCCTGCTTTCAAAAGCTATTGGATGCCCTTCTTGCATGAACACTGCACCTATACCGAATCCGAAAGCATCACACTCAATGACAAATGGTTTAGAAAAATCCGGTGTTGCCAATACCGGGGCATTAGACATAACTTACTTTAATTTTTCAAAACACCTTCTTGCTTCCTCATCCCAAAGAAATGAATTCTTCTTTAAAAGGTTTGTCAGAGGTGCAGTTATATGTGCATAGTTTTTAATAAACCTTCGGTAATACTCATTCAAACCTAAGAACCCTCTTAGCTTGGATACATTAACTGGTTTTGTCCATTCCTTTATAGCTTTGATTTTATTAGGGTCCACCTTTACGCCTTCATGGTATATAATGTGTCGAAGGTATTCTACTTCTTCCTTTCCGAAGGTGCATTCGGATTTTTTTGCATAAAACTGATGCTCTTTTAGTAGTGTAAGAACTTTATCCAGATGTTGTAAGTGCTCCTTCCAAGTTTTACTGTAAATTAAAATATCGTCAAAGAATACTAATACAAACTTCTTAAGATGTGGATGAAATAATTCGTTCATAGTTGCTTGAAACATTGTTGGTGCATTGGTTAACCCAAATGACATTATTTTAAATTCATAGTGACCTTCGTGTGTTCGGAATGCCGTTTTTGGTATGTCTTCCAATTTGATTATGATTTGATAGTAGCCTGACCTTAAGTCCAATTTTGAGAAGTATTTTGCGCCATGTAGCTCATCCAACATTTCGTCGATAAAGGGAGTTGGGAACTTGTTTTTAATTGTTATTTTGTTCAATCCTCTGTAATCAATGCATAGCCTGAATGAACCATCCTTCTTCCTTACCAATACCGCTGGAGCAACATACGGACTTTTACTTTTCAAGATGATCCCACACTTTAAAAGGTCTTGGATTAATCTCTCAATTTCCGTTTTTTGGTGGTGTGGATATCGATATGGTTTGATGTTGACGAGGTCTGACCCTGTTTTGACTTCAATTGTATGCTCAATTTCCCTGTTAGGAGGCATTTTCATGGGTAGGTCTTGAAATACTTTTTCATGCTTCTGAATTAGATCTTGTATCTCTGGTGATTCTTCACTGATCATATTTGCAGATAACATTTCTAATTGGTGACATTGTATTACATAAGCAGGTGCTCCTTTTCGAATCATCTGAGATAATGATACAATTTGATTCTCTGGTGCTTGGAATCTGTGTAATTTGTACCTCTGACCTCCCCATTTAAATCTTATGAATTGTACTTGATGGTTGGCAACATAAGTGCTTAGAGTTCGTAGCCATTGAATACCTAAGACTACATCTACTCCACCTAATGGTACAATGAAGAATGAAGATTCTAAATTAAAGTCTTGAATATGCAATTTGACCTTATGGCATTTCCCTACTTTTTCAATCTTCTTACCATCAACTACCATCACCTTCATGTTTGGTAAGGGAAATAAAAAATTTGCCATGTTTGCATCTAAAAAATTGTGGGTGCTACCAGAGTCAATGAGAACCACTACGTTGTTCTTCTTTATATGTCCTTTCAACTTTAAAGTCTGAGGCTGTGATATACCTGTCACAGCTGATAGTGACACTTGCGGAATACTTCCGTCATCTAATTCTGGTGAGAATTATGGCGCATCTTCTATTTCTTCTATATCAGAATCTTCACTATTTGAATCATTAGTTGCTTCACAATTATATAGGTTCTTTGATTCTTTTCCCTTAGCACACCTATGTTTGGGATCCCACTTCTCACCATAGTGTTTGCATTTGCCTTCTTTTATCCTTTGTATTTCCACATTAGATTTTTCACCTTCACGACGATGTGGTGGAACATATCTTGTATTATTTGAATCTACATACTGGGGCACTCTGTCTTGAATACACTTTTTCTAGTTTTGACCACAGTGTTTGTTCGAATTTCTTTTCAGCAGTTTTTTATTTTCGTCTTGCTACTTCTATTGTCTTAATGTCATGAAGGTCAAGTTCTACTTGTAAATGAGTTTTAAGTCCGGAGATGTATGATTGAACTAGACGAGACTCTGATAACCCAGGTACTCATGTCACTAAGGTTTCCCATTCTTGAGTGTACTCATCCACACTTCCTTTTTGTCATAATTTGATGAGTGATGAAAAAACCTCTTCTTCCCTTACACCTTGGAATCTTTTAAAGAATGCATCTTTAAATTTCCTCCAACTGATGGCGATTGTCGTCTTCTTTCACCACATATACCAATTATATGCTTCTCCTTCCATTTTCATGGATGCGTGCCCTTTTGTCATCATCGTTGATGTCATAAATCTCGAAGTATTCTTCTGCTTTATTTGTCCATGCAACACTGTGTTTTTCGTTTCCATCGAATTTAGGCATCTCGACTTTTGCCCTTCACTGATATGTCGCTAATGGTTAAGCGAAAAAAGGATGTTGATTGGTAAATGTATCCCAGAGTTTCTTATTTGAAAAGATTGCGTTACTACTTTCTTGGTGGGGCGTCGCTGCTTTTTTGGGAGATTCAACTTTTTGAAAATCTGTTGATTTTGTTGAGTTTGATGAATTGTGCTCTAGATTTTCTCCATCTTCTTGGAGTAGTTGTTCGGGTGTAATATCATGCTTTCTACACAAGTGGTTCAGCGATGCCAAGGTCTGTTTTTTATTTATTTCAGTTTGGCTATGGTTCTGCCCCATCTACAGTTCTATTTGATTTGTCGTTTCCTGTAGCCTCTTGATATCGTCAGAGTGCCCATTAAACTTATTCTGGAAATCAACTAATTTTTTATTGAAATCAGCCATTGACATTGACATGGAGCGAGTTTGTGGGGGTGTAAATTTCTCTACCAGCTTAATATTTTTTATTTTTTTAAATAGAAGATATTGTTAAATTAATATATATATATATATATATATATATATATATATATATATATATATATATTATTATTAATAATTAATAATATATTACTTACATATATGTAATTTTTTTTTATATATAGTTTAAATTCTATATAATTAAATTAAATATATGTAATGTGATATCTGTAGGTGTATGTAATACTTTATTTAGTTAACCGAATGGATAGTCACGTCCAACCCGGGATGGTCACGTTCCGTTTGACCGTTCGGCCTTAGAGCGAATATTGCCAGGCACCGCAGATAAAAAAACGACCACACTTCACTTATGGTTTAGCGTCACACCGTCACAATAGGAGAACCCACCGCAATGGAACCGTAGGTCAAAAAAGACGACGTAGACCTCACCGTTGATTCAGCGTATCACCCTCCGTAGTCTTCTGCTGATGTTTCAGCATATCACCCGTCGATGGTTCAGCGTATTACCCAACGTATCACTCTAGGCAAAATACGCACAACCCACACGCACTGTTGTTTTATGGGAAGCCCGTGAGGCTTGATGGCCAGCAGAACTTGTGGGTCTCACCAGTCTAAAGTTGGCTCTGATACCAGATGAAGTAGCAAACTTCCGTAAATAACATAAATAAGTAAATATTTATTAATAATTGAATGATGATGATTATATTTTTGTGAGAGACCCGAGCTATATACCGCCTTAGGTGCCTAATTTTTACATAACAACATTAATTAACATTAGCATCAGATTAAAACATAAGTTAGTATCACATTACATAAACAAATAACACCACCATTCAACAATGCACAATATCCAAGATTATAGACGTGATATTTTTAGGTGGAAACCCTTTTATGAGAAAAATCACCGAATGCTTCTTAATACAAGTCTTCAAAATTTAAATCAATAGGAAGCTCCAACTTCTTGAACCATCTTCAACTAGGACACTCCAATGCCCTGATTTACCAGCTTCAACTGGAAGGACTCTCCAATGCCCTAGTTTTATTAGCTCTGACTGAAAGGATGCTCCAACACCCTGCATATGCTCCAACTTGCCATAATGCCACCCTACCGTCTTAGAGTGTTCTCAGGCTCCAACCTGAAGGAAACTCCACTCTCAACTTGGACCACCCAACCACCTTGAAGACAGAAGATAGAAGAATGAGATATATGACATTGAATACATTGTTTAGCCACGATTGTTGTCACTAACACTGTCGAAATGCCTCTGTTGTTGTGATATTGTTGTCAATGCCACTACTGTCACTATTGTCAACTAGCAATCATCACTATCTTTGCTATACAACCACTCATGTCTCTGTCAAACCTTTAGTTCTTCCTATCACTGCAAAACATCAATTATTCAACACATCAATACAACTCAACTACAGATTGCACAAATAAACCCTAGCAACAGCAAAATACATTATCTGGCGAATAGTCCTATAAACTCTAAATAGAAAACTATGATGCAAACCTTAGCATACATCAATAATTAATTCTCTATAGACACTCGGGCATATATATCAAACCCTAATAACAACAATTTAGTGATAGCATCGACATACACTCAGTGATGACATCAATTCCATTTCCAAATTTTGCTCAGCGATACACACACTATCATCAACAACCAATAATCAATTTGATCTCAATTACTAGCATCAAGAAGATACTCATCAAGCAACCTAAGAAAACCTCTACAATATGATATCCTCTAGGCATCTTAGAAAAACCCTATAGCAAAAACAACTGATCTCTCACTCAATTGAACCTTGTCATCACTTCAAACAATATATATATATATATATAATAGTTATGTCCTGGTCATAAGCAATTGACTCTAATTTCACTATCATGCAGATACTCTTAGTACTTCAGTCACAACAGCAAGCAATCACCCTATATACTAACCCTATATGTGCTCAATACAACAATACTAGTAACTATCTATCTTTGGATAGAGATCCTCACTCAGCGACTCACAACAATTATAGCATCTTCACTCAACCACCACTCAAGATGCAATATGAAACAGCAGGCCCTGACTAATAAAGCTCATACAATCACAATAACTGTGAATGACTTTGCACCACTTATCCATATGCTTGGATTACATCACCATTGACATACACGGTGTATTCCAGGTTGTATTTGTATTGCAAACAACTACAACAGGTATGCTCTCTATACTCATAGATGTTAGCGATACGGTTTCTCTTATCTACCAATCGCATCACATTCTTCTGCACCAGTACCACTAAATTGGAGATACTATGCAGATAAACTTCATTACAAGTGACTACCAGATCGCGTTCTTGCTTTCGATCAAACATTGGGAGATGTTGTGATGAGTTTATTACTGCAGTTCTTAACCAAAGTAGACAGGCTACAATGAGTTTGACTATGGATTTGTTTCAAGCACCATGACATAATAGAGACATGCATATACAACTAATACAAACCAATCCATGGTTTTTCCTATTGCGTGTAGGTATGCTCGATGCTTGAAAAATGACATTATAAAACTATGATATGGTCACGACTTACATATGTAACCAATCGACTTACAACTCATTGTAGCTCAGCTTACATGTGATGTATTATTTGTTAACCAATTGTGACCATTGAAATAAACCATAGCTCCTCTGCCACAGGTTGCTTTGCTCACTTAAGATATCAAAGTGTTTTCTCTGGTCTATGTGTTTTTAACTGCTACATCCATAAACTGGTCAATACGATTCATATGCCTGCCATCACTTCAATGTGTAGGTATTATGTATTGGATTGCACATAGTTCAATTGTTATAATCAACCCCCTTTCCTCTATTCAAAAACGCATTCTCAAGCCACATATTACACTAGCTACGCACAACTAGATTAGAAATAATTACTCTATCACCCCAAGGCTATATGTCATGATGATGCCACAGAAAAGGCTTGAGAGAAGCCGAAAATTTATGTGCCTAAGTGAGCTACAAAACAAACTCAAAAGGGTCGAAATCTATCCTAAAGAGAGGCCAAACATATGCACAGTATTTCCTCCTTAAACCCACAAAAAAATGTTTCAATGAATAAGCAAAATCTCCCTTAGAAAAATGTTGAATAGCCTTGTTACCCACCATTTTGTGGGTAATATCCCTAGGAGAATTTTTTTCTCCAAGATGGTCCTCAGCTGGTAGCCAACAACCCCTTGCAGCCACCAGCTAGCTCATTGTGCCATTTCTCTGCCACCTAAGCCAGCCATGTGGTCCCTTGCCCATCTATCATGATCGTATGTTTGAAGGTGGGCCTCCCGAATCGAAGGTATGCCTTGTCATTTGGAAATTGAGTATTGTAGTTTTCTTTTCATGGACACTTCTGAGCATGGATTAATGGGAGATTCAGTGGAAAGAATGGGCTAGGTTTGTGCCTTTGTCCCCTAGACCCCTTTTAGGAATTAACCTTGGATACTAGTCTTATGGGATCTCTTTTACTGACCATTTGGTTCGAGGGATGGTATTTCATAGGAAAATCTGATTTTTATTGCATGGTCCTGCTCCCTTATCCGCTTATATTACCCCATTTTCATTCATTGTTATCTCGTTCACCATTTCTCCTGTCAGGTCCACATTCCTCCATTGGGTCCTCATAGGGTTAGCTTGCCTCTTCCCCTTTGCCCACAACTTGGGTCATTCCCTGGAAGGAAACCTATAGGTTGAATTAGCTGTAAAGAAAGATAAAAGCATATATGGCCACATTCAACACGAAAATGTACCATAAAATGCAAAAGTTGGTCGGGACAAATACATTTAGCACGTGGGCAAAAGCCAATACATGAGCTCTACCCCATCATCATGGCCATCACCCGGGTTCCTACAGATTTTATGAGCCTCCTCTATCATATAGGAACCCATGATTGTCCCAACCCCTGGTCAGCAGTGATTCGCTCCACCTTAAAAGGGGGTATACACTGCTATAACTTATGCATCATGCTCTTACCCCTTGAGCCCGAGCAGTTAATAAAAAAGTCATAAAAAGGAAAAAGGCATATAAAGAAGGGTGGAAAAATCAAGCTCGGGGCACCTCATGTACCACGATTGCTCCCTCCTATACATTATAAACCCAAGTGTAGGCTTCCCTCTTATTAGTTACCCTTGTACCCCAACATGTGACCCAGACCTGCCCCTTTTCATTCCTTACTTCATTCACCTATTTGCCACATTCCACCACCTTTTGATAGATGTATCGTATATTATCCCCTTTAGAAGTAGAACCCACCTAATAGGATTGTTGGTTAATCCCATTTGGAGTTTAGGAGACATTGGCACATCCTGAAGCCCATTATGGAAGAGTAGGCCATTATGAAGTCCCCACATGTGGTCCATGATTAGGTAAGCTCATTTACTCGATTTCGCTAATGACTTGTTCTACTAGAAGGCTAGGAGGTGCATTGGATCTTATGTAGGATTTCAGATGGTTTCCATCTTGGGTTTGGTTTCCCTATAGGGAGACCTAATCCTCCAAAGGGCTACATTGGCACAAGTAGGGAGAGTGTTGAGAGCCATGGGCCTCCATAGCAGCAGATTGCACTCCATGGGTCCCCACAGCCATTCAAATATTCCTCGTGTTTCACTTATTGGAGGAGGAGGATGCACTTGATCCATCATGCCCAGCTGGCCCCAGACTTACATCATACACTTGGCATATGATCTAGGACTTGCACGATGTTGTGGAATCACCCACACCATCATCCTAGCCCTTGCAGGAAATCTACATGCATCTTCGATATGTTTGGAGATCCATGAGGACACTTGTGTGTCCCCACATGTCATTTAGAGCACCACAGGTTATTACAAGGGGCCAACCCCTTGTCCACTGCTTTTGAGGGTCCTATTCTTCATTGTGGCACCCACGAACCTCATTAGACCTCTTAAAGGGCCCTACGACATGCATAGATTATTATTTGACCTCTTGAGAGACTTATTTTTTTATTTATGGGCTAGTTTGGTGGGCTTGTCACCTAAAAGTTGAATTATTAGAACATTATTTTATTTTTGGAGCTTATGTAGGCCAAGGAGGCTAATTCGAACTCCTAAGTTGTGTATAAATACAAGTGAGATGAGCTCATTTGATCACCATCACTTTGGTTTGGATCACTTCTCTCTCTTGAGATTTTTGCACTTTTCTAGAGGATATATTAGAGCTTTATGGATGAATTTTGATGTGTGGATATCGGTCTATCTTCTCTTTGAGCTTCTCTCTTGTCAATTGTGAATGTTTGGATATACTTAGTTACATGTAAGTACCACTGTTTTAAAAATCATTTGAGTCTGCTCAGATTCGACCGAGCTGACTGAGCCATACTCCTTGGTGGTTCGGCTTGGCAGAAAAACTGGTCCGATGGCCAGTTTAGTAAAAACCCGATTGGCTCAGCAGAAAAACTAGTCTGGTGGCCGGTTCAATAAAAAACTGGTCGGTTTGGCTGAGCTCGAGTTAAACTGGCCGAAACAGCCAACGACGCCCAAAGACGCGAAGCAATATCTTTTGAAGGGAAAAACGGACCCCAAACATAATTCTAATTTGGTTTTAGGTTATCTTTAAGGCCATTTACCTCTCCCAAGCCTATAAAAGCTACCCAGCCCCTTCACATTTCTTCACAGCTATCTCATTACATTTGTGTGAGAATTTGTGAGGAGTTTGTGAAGAGTTCTGGAGTTTGTTTTTGGAGCAGCCGTGAGGAGTCGTGGGCAATCATTGGAGCAGCAGTGAGGAGCTTCTTAGGTAGCCATTGGAGCAACATTAAAGAGTTGGTTTGTTGGAGCAGCATTGATGGGGCGGTTTGTGCCTAGAGGTATTTTTTTCATTTCTAAAATCTGTTTTTTCTTCTTCCTTTTTTGTGCAAATCTAGAAATTAAAGAGTATTTTTGTAAAAGAAATGAGCATTGAAACATTTTTTTTTTTCATTTTCAGATTTTTTTCCTTTCATTTCCAAGTTCAAATATAAAAAAAATGTAATATTCCTAACCCAGAATATTCCTCAAACCCCAACAAAAACTCCAACCAAATATGTGCAAATGATACAATAACCCAGAAGTGATAAAATAACAGTGGAACAACATATAATAATGTAAACTGGAAATATAAGCAGATACACAAGAAATGCAGCGAGAAATGCTAAGCCATTTTATTATACTGAGCAATAAAATGAGTACAAGAGGTGATTAGATAGATGGCACCTCGACTTGCACAAAGAAAGTGAAGAAATACTCTCAGAATGACAAGAATGGCCTCCCTGCATGGATGTTGTTGTTATGTTGTTGCTGCTGCCATAGTTTTAAAACTCCGACTCCGACTCTGGCTCGGCCGAGGATTGACTCCGACTCTGAGTCCGGAACGGTAATGACTTGGCCGGCTCGATTTCAATGACTCGGTCATTGTAAAAAATACATTAAATATTTATTTTTTTATAAAAAAACATAATTTTAAAGATTTTAAACATAATTTTAAAGATTTTCATTCATGTTTCCAAACACACAGCATTATAATATAGATGGAAGACAACATATGATCAAAGTAGGCTCATGAACCAATCCATTATATCAAAATGGTACCCAATGGCACTACATAGTCAACTATCATACATGATCAAAGACTCAAAACAAAAAAACACATAACCAAGGAGGCTAGAAATGCCCTCTACAACAAAAGTAAACTGTGACCAGACTCCAGTACTAGTACTACAGCTATTGGCTAGTAGCTACTACCAGAGGAGCCAAGATCATGTCGATCAATCTCTGGATCATCATCAAAGTCAGAGAGGGGGCCCCATGGCTCCTCATCATCATCATCATCTCCAACTGCAGTTGTAGAAGTGGTACCACTAGCAGGCTGTGCAACTGCAGCAGATGCAAGCTGAAATAGAGTAGATATGCGGCTACGCTTCTGTCATGGCTGAGCAGAGGAAGCACCTACAACTGGAGTCCTTGTTGGCTGTGAGACTGAGACTGGTGGATTGGGATCTGCATTCAACTGAACAACATGTTCAAGTTCAACTGATGTCTCGATATCTAAATCTAAATCTAAATCCTCATCAGGATCAAACTTTGCTGAATGACTCTCCACTACCCAATCTGATGTTGGATCAATGTCTTCCAACACAATGGGATTTGAATCGGGTCTTTTGTTCAGCAAATGGTTGTGTCTAAGCCAGAGGTTTTTTTGGACATAAACTAGATCATTTAACCGTTTTTTATCCAAACGATTTCTCTTCTTTGTGTTACTTGGGAGCAGGAGTGAAAACAGGAGCGGGAGCAACATTTTCCGAAGCTCCTAGTTTGGGAGTGAATCCCAGAGGAGTTTGACAACCAATGTCACTAACATCAAGGTACATAGAGGGATTGGTGCTCTTGATTAAATACAAGTTTCATACCCTAATACATGACAAAATTCAATGGAAACCTTGCAATCCTCCAATCCTGAAACCCTGAAAAACTAATAAGTCTGCTGGATTTTGAATGAAATCTAAAATTCCCCTTTCTCCATATGAAATCCAATGAGGCCGAAACCACTCTCAAACATCCTGAGTCATTTCATGGTAATGTTAAAAATTTAAGTAAAAGGATGAAAATGAAGATTAAGGAGAATGTCACTTTTACATTAAGAATTTAACATTACCATGAAATTTGAATAGCATATCAATAGTAGAGAGAATTTGAGTGTGTTAAATAGGGTTTGGGAGGGGGAAATGGACCCCAAATAACATTTAGTTAATTCATAAAACACCTTGAAGTCCAAACCAATCAGAAAACCCCTTAAAATTTCAATAAAATAATGTTAAATTGTTGTATTAGTGGGTTACGGACCACTGTTTGTGACTCGGCCGAGTCAGTACAGGAAACGGCCGAGTTGGCTGAGTCAGCCATGACTCGGCCAACCGAGCCGTTTTTTGTACCGAGTCACTCTGGAGGGCAATGGAACGGACCAACTCAGCCGTTTCCGTTTCGAAATGGTCGTTTTTTAAAACTATGGCTGCTGCTAGAAAACAAATGATGATTTTGAGATGCTCTCCTCCTCGAAAAAAGCTGAGACTCTGGATTCGGGCTTTACTCGAGAAACCCAGAAAAACCCAGAAATCTTTCCTGGAATGGTCGATCCCCGAAAAACACCCTCTTGGGGTTTTGCGCAGTTCCTCAATGCCTTGTGCTGCCACTGAAGAAAACCCCTCTAAAATCTGCCTGAAACACTGCCTGAAACCCTGCCAAAAATCCTCCAATGGGACAAAAGCTGGACCCCTGCTCAATCTCCTAGCATAAATCCACTTGCAAAACCCCAATCCAGCACTACAACAAAAAAGAACTGTGTCCCTCTCCAAGTGTTGCGCAATCCTCCAAAATGCTGCTGAAATTCTGATAAAACTATTGCTGAAATACCGATGGAAATACCTTGCCCGAGCAGGCACTCGAAGTCCCTCAGGGCTAAGGGTGAGATCTCCGAACGGAGACACTCAATGCACTAAACAGTGCTACAAACCAGCTAAACAGCCAGCGTGCTCAGAAGTCGAAACGACTAGCTCAAAATGCACATAACTGAATGATCCAAAATGAGGGGGCTCCTCTCTATTTTATTAGGCCGTCTGGCCTCTCACAATCCCTAGGGCTTCAAACCTCCTCTTTGCGTGATTCCCCTCTTGCCATGTGTTCTTCCTTCTTGCGCGTCCCTCCATGTTGTCTGCGTGGGCCCCAATTTCTGCATCCCCTTTGTCCCCTTTGGCTTCCTCCTTAGTCACAACGTTGTGCTCTAGGAAGTGACTTTTATTTCTTAAAGTGAGTTATGTCCCCGTCCTCACTTTTTTTTTTTTTATAAATAACTATAGAAGGCAAAAATTGGGCTCAAAATCGAAGTATTTCAATTAGCCATGGCTTAATTAGAATATTACAACTCCCCCGGAAAAATGTTGCTTGGTCCTCAAGCAACTGAAGTGATGGATGCTGCAAGATCTTCTCACTCTCCCAAGTGGCATCCTCATCCGACAAATTCTTACACCTCACCAAGAATTCCCAGACCGTCCTGCTCCACAGCTGCCTCTACTTGGTATCAATGATAGCCTCTGGCTGCAATACCAAATGCCCCTCATCATCCATGGATGGTAGCGCATATGTCATTATCACCTGCTGCCCCAATGCCTCTTTTAGGCATGATACATGGAAAACGTTATGAATCTTGCTGCCTTGGGGTAGCTCCAACTCATATGCAACCTGTCCAACTCTGCGTATCACCCTGTACGACCCATAAAAGCGGGGCTTAAGATTCTTAGCCCCCTTCTGCTTTAGTGATGATTGTCGGTATGGCTGTAACCATAGGTAGACCATCTCCCCTACCTCTAACTATCTCTCCACTCGACCCCTGTCGGCATACAGCTTCTGCTGGTTCTATGTTGTAGCTATGTTATCCTTGAGAGCTCGGAGAATATCCTGACTCTCTTAGATCCATATCTTGGCTCTGGGAGCCTTGTTATCACCAAACATCACGTCAACAAACGATAAAGGATGATACCCATATAAAGCATAGAATGGTGATATACCAATGGACATGTGATGTGAAGTATTGTAGAAGTACTCCCCTAGATGCAGCCACCTCAACCATGCTCGCTGCTTCCCATTGACATAGTTATGCAAGTAGCCCTCTAGCCACTTGTTAACTATCTCTGTCTGCCCATCCGCCTGTGGGTGATAATTGGTACTCGGTGTCAACTCCGTCCCCACCAATCGGAAAAGCTCCTGCCAAAACCCGCCCATGAAACGGTTGCCCTCTCACTGCCTGCAGATATCTCTAAAGAAAAGTTCGGCCACCTGTGCTACTGTATAGTGTGCGGATATGGTAAAAAAGTGTGCGTACTTTGTTAATCGGTCAACGACGATAAAGATGCAATCTTTTCCCTGTACCATGGGCAACCCTGTGATGAAGTCCATCAAAATACTCTCCCATTTCCCCTCTAGAATGGGAAGAGGCTGCAATAATCCCGCGGGATGGATCATCTCTCCCTTGTTCCTCTGGCAAACATCGCACTCCCGGATGTGCCGAAGTACGTCCTCCTTGAGGCCCTTCCATGAGAAACTCTCCCTAATGGCCCTGTAGGTTTTGGTAAACCCCTGATGTCCTGCCAACGGCGAATCATGTGATGCCTAGAGTATCTTCTTCTTGAGCTGAGACCCCTCAGTCAAGAAGATTCGGTCCCTGTAATAGATGATCTCATCAACCACTCTGTACCTGTCATCTGCCACCTGCCCATCCAGAACCTCACATGCAAACCTGTCCTTGGAGTACTCTACTAAGAGTCGAGCCCTCCAGTCTGTATCCAAGTTCATAAGAAACAACGTGGCTGGTCTATGTGAAAGGGCATTTGCTACCACGTTGTTCTTACCCTTGACATACTCAATGTCAAAGTCATATGCTTGGATCTTGCTGATCCACTTCTGTTGCCTCTCCTGTAGCTGCTTCTGCTCCAAAAAGAACTTGAGGCTATTGTGATCAGTCCTCACCCTGAACTTGTTGCCCACCAGATACTATTGGTACTTCGCCAATGCATGCATGATGGCCAACATCTCCTTGTCGTATATAGAATACATCCTCTTGTGCGGAAGGAGCTTTCGGCTCTCAAAGGATATAGGGTGACCTCCCTGCATCAACACTGCGTTGATCCCCTCTCCCGATGCATCACACTCCAAAACAAAAGGCTTCGTAAAATCTAGCAATACAAGCACTGAGCAGCTGCTCATAACCTCCTTGAGCTTGTCAAAGGCTTGTTGTGTTGTATCTGACCAACTAAAAGCCCCCTTCCTCGTCAATCTATCAAGGGTGTAGCAAGCTATGAGAAACCTTTGACGAACTTCCGGTAGTAAGTAAAAATGCCAATGAATCCTCAAAGTTTCGTCACATTTCTCGGATCCGGCCATTCTCTGATGGCCCTGATCTTCTCCCCGTGGACTCTCACTTCGTCCACTCCTATGATGTGTCCCAGATACAACATCTCCGTCAACCCAAACTCACACTTGGAGAGTTTGGCATAGAACTACTGCTCCTGTAAGATATGTAATATCGTCTCAATGTGTCGGAGATGCTCCTCCCAAGCCCTACTGTAGATGAGAATGTCATCAAAGAATACCAACACAACTTCCTCAGGTGACTACGGAAGATGTGATTCATGTAGGACTGAAATGTACCGGGGGCGTTGGTTAGCCCAAAAGGCATCACCAAGAACTCAAAGTGCCCATAGTGACACCTGAAGGCGGTCTTGGGTCCCTCACGCGAATCTGATGGTACCGAAATCTCAAATCAATCTTTGAGAAGAATCGTGCTCCCCTCAACTTGTCCATTAACTCATTGATCCTGGGTAGGGGGTACCTGTTCTTCAAGGTCTTCTTGTTCAGGGCCCTGTAGTCAATGCACATCCTTAATGTACCATCCTTCTTCTTCACCAACACCACAGAAGAAGCAAAAGGACTTGTGCTCAGTCGAATGTGCCCAAGAGCCAATAACTCCTGGATAGCTCACTCAATCTCGTCTCGATAGGCCTTGGGGTGCCTATAGGTGGTGGTGATCACTGCTTGGATGCCCTGCTCAAGCTCGATAGTGTGCTCAAACCCCCGATCCGAGGGCTATCCTGGTGGAATCTCTCCAAACACTATGGCATACCGATCAAGGATGGAATGGATCTCTGGATGTACCGTCTACCCTGTCGTCCCTGCCTCTGATGCACGCAGCTCCACTGCCCACTCTATGTCTCCCTTCCGGAAGACTGCCTCCATCCGATGAGCTGACACAATCTGAGGTGGATATGTGTGTTGTCCCTGTATCTTCTCATGCCTCCCTGTCTTCTCATCATCCCACTCCATCTCTAGGGTCTTCCAATCCGTCGTGACCTTCCCTAGAGTATTAAGCCACTGAACACCCAGTATCATGTTGGTGTCCGGAATATAGACCACGAAAAAGTGGTCAGTCAATGTGTAGGTGCCCATCGTCACTGAAAGCTCTGGAACATAACGAGCACACATCATGGTCTGATCTCCTAGGACCAATACTGAAAACCCATCGAAGCTCTCTGTCTAAATGCCCCTTCATTCAAACATATTTGCATCGATGAAGTTGTGGGTTGCCCCACTGTCAACCAAAACTGATACGCGCTGGCCATGTACTGTCCCTCGTACGCGTAGCATCAAATACCTGGGAACTCCTCGCAATGCTGCAAGGGCCCCTCTAGTGGGTGCAAAAGATGCACCACCTACTGCTGGTGGTGGAGGTGGCAAAGGTCCCTGTATGGCATGACTATCTCCTGCCTCGACATCCTCCTCGTCATCCTCTTCTCCACTGCTCTTGGAGAAGACCTCAATAAAATGTGCTTTTCCAGCAGCACATCTATGTCCTGGTGCCCATGGCTCCTGACAGGTGAAGCAAAACTACTTCTTCTTCAGCTCCCTCCTGGCATCATCGTCAAGCTATACTCATCCTGGATTTCCCTTTGGAGGAGGAATCCTCACATCCTTCCCCTTAGACTGAAAAGTCTGTCTCTGGGTAAGGCATCCAGGTCCTGGGTAAGACATCCTGTAAGTCTCGGGTCCTGCTGATAGCATCTTGGAGTGTGGCCGGTTTGGATCGGACTAAAACGCGAAGTGGCTTTTCTAACCCCTCAACATACATATAGACCCTCCTTGTCGTGGATAGGTCTGGCACCATCACGGAGACCCTCAAGAAATCTGCAATGTAGGTCTCTAGGCTCCCTGTCTGTTTGAGCCCCGTCAGCTCAACGAAATGTTGCTCTGGATCCCTCCGATCAAATCGCCCCATCAATCTCCTGGTAAACTCGGCATATGTCGTCACTGTGGAGTGCCCTAGTGTAACCATCCCATGAAACCACCAATCGTAGGCCTCGCCATCCAAATGCAATGTTACCACCTTGATGGCCTCTACCTCCAACATCTGGTTAAGCTGGAAATAAATGTCCAGCTTTTCCACCCAAGACTTTTCCGAACTGTTTGATGAGCCATCAAACATAGACAAGTGGAATCTACTCGTTGCATGGTGGGTGTCACCATCGTGGTAATGTCAGTACCCTCTATGATGGTCGCAGGGTCTGCTATCCAGCTGGAGCTGAACAAAATCTCTGAATGAGAGGGCTTCCCTGAACTCTTGTCGTAGGCCTCGTACTCTGCAAAATAATCGCCCATATGTTCGAGCTCTGCCTCCTGTTGGGCTACAGCTCCCGTGTCTGCTCCTAAGAAAGTGGGCATGGTAGAGCGTGTAGGGGCATGTGAGGCCACCTGCTGTGCAGTATCACGCCTCTTTGGAAAGTGATGGGATGCACCTGATCCCTCACCAATTTGAAAAACTCGTGGGCTCTCACGCTATCTGGCCTCTACTGTCATGAATCTCTGCCCCATCACCTCAATCTTCCTTGACAAATCCTACACTGATTTGAGGAGCATATCCGCAAATCTCTTCCCGTCCTCGTAGGCCATCTGTTCTGCGTCCACTACTGGCTCTCTCTGTTCCGCGTCTACCACAGGGTCCTCCTGTTTTGCATCCACCACAGGGACATAGTCTCCCTCCTAGTAGGTATTCTCCAACCTACGTCTAGTGTCTCTGTACCTCCTACCTATGTAACAAATGTAAGGTTTTTCCCCTGGTGTCATAGATTGCAAGCTCCATAGGCTGAGCCAGATCTATGCTCTGATACCACTATAATATTCCTAACCCAGAATATTCCTTAAACCCCAGCAAAAACTCCAACCAAATATGTGCAAATGATATAATAACCCAGAAGTAATAAAATAACAGTGGAACAACATATAATAATGTAAACGAGAAATATAAGCAGATACACAAGAAATGTAGCAAGAAATGCTAAGCCATT
>APFE030184685.1:198130-214216 GCA_000404065.3 Pinus taeda
GTGTGCCGAACCTATGACTATATGGAAGACTCTCAAAAACTCAAACTGTTTCCTTCAACATTAAAGGGAGCCGCTTTGAAATGGTTCATGGGATTAGTCACCCAATCTATTAGGCCTTGGAATGATATGAAACAAACATTTTTGGATAGATACCTGGACTATTGTATGCCCACCAATCACAAGGATGAGGTATTCAAAATGGTAAAAAAGGAAGATGGAAATTCAGAGGATTTACTTGAAAGATTTCAATACAACTTAAAAAGAGCAAAGATGAGCAACTTTGATGAGGAAACTTTGAAAGCCATTTTATTGAAAGCCATCAGAGATGAATGGATAGATATTTTAAACATGATGGGGAAGGGAGACATCTCTCAACTTTCACTTCGTGACCTAGCAGAACTATGTGTCCATATCTCGAGAGGAAAATATAAAACAGGGAAAGGGCCTAGAGATCCTTCTCTTATCAGGGAAAACAAATCTACAATTGGATCAGTAAGTAGGGAAGACATTGGCAATATGCTTGATGAATTCAAAAGTAATATTTTAGGGAGCCTTAGTGAACAACTAGACACTCTTAAAATTCAAAACAAGCAGAAAGCAGAAACTGATGCTTTAGCCATGTTTTGTCTGAAATGTAGGAAGAAAGATGCTCTAAGGGAATGCCCCTTGGATGCAAAAGTTGTAGAAATATGTATGACTTTCTCAGAGAATCATGATACCAAGGATTGTCCTTCAATTCCTGGGCTCAAAGCTGTCTTTCAAGAAGATCCAAATTCAATAAAATCTCTCTGTTTTGTTGCAAGAAGACCTTGGCAGGGGCAACAAAATCAAGGGTTTAACAACCCTATGAATTTTCAACCCTCGCCAAATTGGAATCCTTGGCAACAAACTTGGCCCCAACCTCAAAATCCATATCAATCATGGGCACAAGGGATGCAAAATCCTTATGGGATATTTGCTCAATTTTACCAATATCCTCCATCTTTTCAAAATCAACAAACTCCACAACTTCCAAATCAAAATCCACAACTTTCATTGCCATTTCCTCAACAACAACCTTCTCAACAAAATCCAAATCCTCAACTCATGCTTCCATTTCAACAAAAGACAAATCAACTGCCCTCTCATCCATTGCCAAATCCTAACAATAAAAATCCTCAGAATACTTACATGATAGAAGGACAATAATTTCCTACCTATATGATTGTTCCTCTCAATGATGTACAACTCAAGTTTGGTAGAGTTTTAGAGAAATCTTCTATAGATGTCCAAGAGCAAGATAACTCTAAGGAGGACTCTCTTAAAGTCAATAAAGATTTTTAGGAAGCATCTCTTCAAAACTCAAATATTCAAAAAGAGAAAGAAAAGTCAACCCCCACAACTCCTATAGTTGAGCAACCTGCATCTTCATCCACACCTCCTTTCCCTGAAAGATTACAAATTGATAAAGGGGTGAAAAAAAAAATCTTGTTGCCTGACTATGATTTTCTAGATGAATTGAAGAATGTATGTATCAAGATTCCCTTACTACAAGCCATTAGAGAAATTCCTATTTTAGCAAAAAGAATAAAGGCGTTGAGTCTCAAAAGACCAGGAAGGAAACCAATAGATACAAGAAGAATCCACCTGGTAGGAAAAATTCCATATATCATGATGGCAAAAATTACCATGCATAAGTATGTAGATCCAGGTAGTCCAATTGTCAAGACACATATAAATGGGATAGAAATTCCAAACACATTGATTGACTTAGGGGTTGTTATCAATATTATGAGTAGACAGACTATGGAACAGCTTAAACTTCCTAATCTCCTCTTTACACCTACTTTACTGCAACTTGCAAATAGATCAATAATCAAACCAGATGGTGTATTAGAAGATATTTCAGTCTCCTTAGATTCTTGTTAATATCCAATACATTTCATGATTTTGACTCCCAAGACTAATCTAGGAGGGCACCCACTTATCTTAGGAAGACCTTGGCTAGCCACAGCTGATGCATTCATTAGTTGGAGATCTGGGGATATGTACATTTCTAATGGTAATTCGACAAATAAATTCAATTTGCATCCTCTAGCAAAAGAAATCACAGAAGTAGGAGACAATGAACGGGTCGATGATGACGACACTATACAACCTGTCTTTACCATTTCTGAAATTAGTGAAGATAGTCATATTTTGAACACATTGGAAAATTTTGAGACATCTTCGAAATATGACCCCACACAATTTCAGTTGGATTCTGAGATTGAATATTTATCATCAAGACAAATGCCTCTTTACTCTATGGAAGAGTTTGGTAGTTCTACCATTGAGATTTTTCTAGGAAAAACATTGAATATCAACAAAAATTTGGAAAAGTCACAACAAGAAGAACTAACCAAAATCTTGCAAAAACATTCTACTGCATTTGCATGGGAGTATACAGATATGAAAGGTATTGATCCTAAGACTTGCATCCATCATATCTATATTGAGGAAAACAGTAAACCAATCAAACAACCTTAGAGAAGGATGAATCCAAATCTTAGGGAGATAGTGAAAGAAGAGCTCCAAAAACTACTCAATGTAAACTTCATTTATCCAATTTCGGATAACCGATGGGTTTCTCCCTTGGTTATAATACCTAAAAAGAAGGGTAAATGGAGGGTATGCATTGATTACAAGGAATTGAATAAACCAACTTTGAAGGATCACTTTCCTTTGTGTTTTATCGATCAAGTATTAGATACATTAGCAGGAAAAAAGTACTTTTCATTTCTGGATGGTTTTAGTGGTTATAATCAAATTCAGGTAGCACCTGAGGATCAAGATAAGACCACATTTACCTATCCATGGGGAAATTTTACCTATCGAGTTCATCCTTTTGGATTATGTAATGCACCCGGAACATTCCAAGGATCAGTACTAGGAATTTTTTCTGATCTAATTCATGATTGTGTAGAGGTTTATATGGATGATTTTATAGTTTATGGTGACTCATTTGAAGAAGCATTAGAAATTTGGAAAATGTACTTGTAAGATATAAAGAAACAAACCTTTCATTAAGCCAAGAAAAATAATTTATGATGTTTACTGAAGGTATTGTTTTAGGACATCATATTTCAGGGGATGGGATTAAAGTTGATAGATCAAAAGTTGAAGTCATCTCCAAATTGCCTATTCCAAATTGTCAAAGAGATGTTAGAAGTTTTCTAGGATTTAATGGATACTATAGAAGATTTATAGAAAACCTCACTAAAATAGCATCTCCACTCTTCAAATTTCTTACAAAAGACTGTGAATTCAAATGGGATCCTGATTGTCAAGCGGCCTTTGAAACTTTGAAAACAAGAATATCTGAAGATCTTGAGAGGACCAAATTGGAAACTCCCTTTCCATATTTCTACAGATGCTTCAGATATAGCTCTAGGAGCTGTGTTGGGTCAAAAAGATTTAGTCCCTTATGCCATTTACTATACTAGTAAAAATTTGACTCCCACTGAGTTAAACTATACTGTAACTGAAAAAGAGTTCTTAGCTGTTGTTCAGGAAATCAATAAGTTCAGACATTATATAACAGGCTATGAAACTTTTATTCATTCTGATCATTCTACGATTAGATATCTAATGAAAAAACCTGTTACCAATGGCAGAGTTACAACATGGCTCCTACTTTTACAAGAATTCGATATTACTGTGTTGGATAGACCAGGGAAACAAAATACAGTAGCTGATTTCTTGTCTAGGATTTAGAATAATAAAGAAGATTCTCCTGTAGAGGATAAGTTTCCTGATCAATATCTATTTGCAGTAACTACTAAGACCCCTTGGTATGCAGATATTGCTAACTATTTGGTTACAGGGAAACTACCTCCACATCTATTTCCTAGTGAACGAAGAAAGATTATTGAGGAGAGTTCAAAATATTTATGGATTTCTAACGAATTGTTTAAAACAGGGCCGGATCTTGTGATCAAAATATTTTTTAGGGAAGATGAAATGCCTAATATCCTCAAGGCATGTCATAATGAACCATGCGGCGGACACTTTGCTGACAAAAGGACAACCTATAAAATCCTCTCTTTGGGATATTTTTGGCCTTCCCTCTTTAAAGATGCAAAACAATATGTCAAAAGGTTCAGTAGCTGCCAAAGAGTAGGGAAACCCACCCTTTCAAATGAAATGCCATTGCAACCACAGCTACTCATCGAACCCTTTGAAAAATGGGCTTTCGATTTCATTGGACCTATTAATCCACCATCTAAGCAAAAGAAGTATATATTGGTAGGTACTGATTATGTCACTAAATGGGTAGAAGCCAAAGCATTAGTTTCTGCTACTGAAAATTCAGTTGTTAATTTTCTTTATGAGGATATTTTTACTCGCTTTGGTGTTCCAAAAGAAATTGTGACAGATCAGGGAAGTCAATTCACATCCAACCTGGTGGAGAAGCTGATGGAAGAATACAAAATCAAGCATAGAAGATCTACTCCTTACCATCCGCAAGCAAATGGTCAAGTGGAGTCTACAAACAAAGTTCTTGAAAGTATCATCACCAAAACAGTTCATCTACACAGAAGAGATTGGGCAGAAAGGCTTCCTGAAGCCTTGTGGGCCTACAAAACTACATGGAGAAATACAACAGGACATTCTCCCTATGAACTTGTTTATGGGAAAGAAGTCCTGATCCGCATTGAGTTCCAAGTCAAAACCTTCAAGATGGCAATTTAGTTGGGGATGGATCTATCAGAAGCCCAAAAGCATAGAATGGAGCAGTTGAATGAGCTAGATGAGATCAGACAAGAAGAAATCCTAAGAACTGATCTAGTTCAATATCAAAGAGCTAACTGGCATGAAAAATATATCAAAGACGGAAAGTTTCAAGAAGGAGACTGGGCATTGCTATTTGATTCCAAGTTTAAAGACTTTAAAGGCAAATTTCAGACTCATTGGCTTGGGCCATATGAGATTGATAAATTCTTTAGCAATGGAGCAGTAAGAATCAAGACCATTGATGAATTTCAAACTCCTCTTATTGTGAATGGCCATAGATTAAAGATCTATTATAAGCTACTCTCAAAAGAATAATTTGTCAAAATGTTTCAAGATAATTCTGCAATAAGGCTGGTGAAGAAGAATCCTTCTTCTCCACCAGCCTAGCCTTTGTTCCTTTCTTTTCAAAAAAAAATAAAAAAAATTTGTATAAGCCTGAAAACGAATCATTGATTGGCAGTGTTATATAGAAAACACAGGGTGAAAATCAGGAACACCTGACACCCTATTTTTTCCAAAAAAAAATCTCTCTCTTTCTCATTTTTTCCATTCCATTTCATTTCCATCCCACTCCATCTCATTTTCATTCCACATCACTTCATTTCATTCAACTTCATTTCATTCCATTAATAAAAAATTTATGACCATTTTCATTCATTCAGTCATCGTTTATACATCTCATTCAGTTATAAGATTGTTGGGTCAGTTTCCGCAACTAGAGTCAGTTTCCGCAGCCAGTTGTGTTTCTGCAGCCACCACTCTGTTTTTCAAAAAATTTACAGTAAGATGTTAGTCCAACAATCATGAAATCAAATGCAGGTATGAAGACATGAGGCATTCAAAAGTATCAACGAGGAGCAATTGATTGAAGACTAATGAAAAATGACAAGAATTCCAAGGTATGAGTAAAAATTTATTTCAAATGGCATTCAAACACATTTTTACATAGTTATAAACCATGGCTTCATAATATGCAATGATTGTTTTGATAACTTCATAACCGTTCCACAATCTCTATATGATTCCCCCACAATCCTTGCATTCATTTTTAAACGGCTTTATAATCAAGCCTCCGTTCTTCACTCGTGTTCGGCTATACTTTGATATTCCACCTGTAATTATGGAACATGGTTGATTTGACTACGACTTCTCTCAGCCGCACAAAATCCACTGTCGTTTCATAAACGTGCTTGCGTCTACTCTGCAGCCACCCAATTTTAAATACTGTCGAATGCACTTTACTCCCCCTATTGTTCTATTGACCTCACGGCTGCATTTCCACCATGTTCACATAAGCCTTCACCCCATTTTGTTCTCTGTTCCGCTTCATTCCGTGTACCTATTCTCTAATATCCGCTTACAGTCATTGGCCTCCCTCATAAACCCTATTCATTTCCGCTAATTCAGTTGTCTTACCTCTACTAAACCCTCCTCACGTAGACGAGTTTTAAAGAATAGAAGGAAGGATGGGTCGGCTGTTGAGGGCAGAACCAGAGGGACCCAAATTTATGGAAGGATACCTGCAAGTGAAGGACATACTGAAAAAGGAAAAATGGCTTTGGTTTATTCAAGAGTTTAAAGGCTACATAAGGAGGTTACAAAGGCTTTTGCAAGGTCTTTTGACGGACTGGAGGTGGAAATTGGGGACCTCAAATTTACAGTGACCGAGGCATCCATAGCAACTGCTACAGAACTTCCCCAAAAAGGTGAACGCTGGTTTAAGAACAAGAACATTGGCGATGAAGCTTGGAGAGTGATCCTACGTAACCCAGGTATGGATGTCACTATTTTCAAAATGGGAATTCATGTCCATGCTTTAAAATAAGAGTGGGCTAGTTTACTGTTGGTTATTCAAAAGTTTATCACTTGTGAGGGACGTTTTGGAGCAATGTACATGTATCATACATGAATGTTAATGAATTTCCTAGACAACCAGACCATCAATCTGCCATACTTTTTACTAAACAGTTTGAAAAAGATGTCTATAACCGTCCAAAAGCATCTGGGGGACGTAGAACCACATTTGTATCACCATGGTCTTGTGAAAATCTTAATAGAAAAACAATTAAAAGAGAAAAGGGACACCTGGGAGCAATTTTTAATTAGAAATTTCTTTGAAGAACTCTAAGAAACCCCTGAAGGCAGTACATCAAAAAGAAGTAGAAGAAAGAGAACAGGTGATAAAACTCAAAGCACTCCTACTAACACAGTTGAAAGAACTAGTAGAGAAGAAAGACTGTCTAAAAGGAGGAAGGAAAAGACCGAGGGTAAAAAGGCAACAAAATCAAAAGAGAAAAGAAGCATTGAGGTTGTGCATCAAACCCCTTCCTCAGAAGAAGACCATCAAATATTGTCTGAGAGACTAGTTCACCTTTAGGAACAGTCAGCTATGGCCAAAAAGAAAGGAAAAGAAAAACAGAAGGAAGAAGATAGTAGTCCACAGTATGTAAGAAGAAGCAGTAGGCTTAAGGGAAAATGGAGAAAAGCACAAACGAAAGGACCCCATTTTATTGATTTGGGAGGAGGAACACCTGAACAAACTCTAGCTGGCTGTAGTCCACCTCATTCTCAACCAAACGTTGAAACTAGCCCTCAAGATGTTGACATGAGTCCCTTTCAGCCAGATTTTGAAGTCAATTCTCCTCCACAACATTTTGGGGACAGCCCAAGGAAAAAGACACCTGAAATAGATCCAAGGCAGCAAGAGGTTATGATTACATAGAATCCTTAGAAAGAACAGTCCCGGGTCCCAGCACTTCATCCACTTAGCCTCACACAGCATAAGAATCTCTAGTCCAATCGTTGAAACAAGAAGTCTTTGAGTTGGAGGTTTTAAATAGACATATTAAAAATGAAAATGAAGCACTAAAAGAGCAGAGCAAACTGGAGAAGATCATCCATGATAATACCATGCTACATCTCGGGCTCTGGCAGAAAAAGAACTAGAAATTGAAGGAAAAGTGCAAGAAGATAAGTAGAGCACTGATCAATCTTAAATTCATATGCTTGATGAAGAAACACAGGATGTTAGCAACACCAAGAAAGAGAGGAAGAGGGCTGGATGTACTGGCAGAAGCTTCAGAACATATGATTTGAAGGAGGGATAGTCAAAATTTTGGTTGCATGAGGACATGCAACACCTTCACAGTGGGGGTATGTTGAGCCCCAAACTTGCATCTTTCCTACACCTTTTTCTAGATTCTTTCCATTCATCTGAACCTCCTAAACCATCAAATCATTGCATATTAGTTATAAAAGAGCATTTAAAGTGGTTCCTTGACTATGTCTTTGTGTTGTTGTTTGAACTAGATTTTTGCTTATGAGCTGTGGAATCTTGTCACTTTCCGCAACCAGCTCAACTTTCCGCAACCACTTTATTAAAGTCTATATTGCAAGTGTCTTCAGGCAAATCGAGCCACATGGGCAAGCTGAAAACAACGTGGACATGGACCGAGTCCTATTGGCTCAGTCAAATTCATCAAAAGAGGCCATAATCAAAGGTAGTCAAGCGGTGGTCAACCTAAGAGTCCTACGGTGACAGAACTCTATTTTTCACCACGTGAAGACTTGCGTGGCCGTTCCTCAATCTCAGGATACATATCAACACCTGTGGACTGCTCCATAAGCCGAATCCAACAGCCACCCTCCAAAGATTTATTCTTCACGGCAGCCATAATGTTAGATTCCTGGACGTGGTTGTTCACGTGTCTTTTATCAGCGTAGATTGTAGGAAAGTAGTTATGTCATCCTTTGTTATAAATAATGCGTTCTCATACGCATATTAGCTAGCTTTTGTAATGTAATTTTGATTGTTAACGAGCCCACTGTGCCGTGACTTTATTTTTGTGTTATGAATACATGAGAAGACTTTGTTTATAAGTTCAATTCGTGGTTGATAGCTGTTGCTCGAGGACTGTGCAGAGGGCCTCTGCACATGCCGAGGTTTTGTTTATTGTTGTATAGTTTCATGCTTTATTTCCTTACGTTCATTATGCCATAGTTATTCACGTGTATATATTTCCTCTCTTATGGTATTAACGTTTTTCTTCTGTCCATAATTTTTCATGCTTTATACTGTTGTTAACTTATCAGTGTCTTTGTTCCATATTACAGTAGGCAGCCCGTGCATTTGCACATAGTTTTACAATGACTAATGACATGGAGTCAGTCTTGTCCTTCTACTGATTTATTTTTCTTAGTTTTTAATTCCAACATTGTCTTATTTATTTCAGTTTTGTACATTTTCTTTATCAGTTAGATTAGATATTAAATTGCTCATGTCATTATCAGTTACCTCCGAAAGCCATAGCGAGACTAATGGTGAGGGATTGAAGGATGAGTGTGTAGTTTGATATTAGTTTATTTTTCTGCAAGTTAGATGTTAAATTGCTCATGTCATTATTAGTTACCTCCGAAAGCCATAGCGAGAGTAATGGTGAGGGATTGAAGTATGAGTGTATAATTTGATATTAGTTTATTTTCCTGCAAATTAGATATCAGATTGCTCAAGTTGTTTATGTTTACCTCCGAAAGCCATAGCGAGACTCATGGTGAGGGGTTGGAATATGAGTTGATGTAATTTGATTTTAGATTTACTTTGCTTGCAATTTTTGGATTTCTTTGAGCACAGTTTCTTTTGTATTTAGACATCAGCAAGGATAATGGGTTTCATGATCAATAGTTCACAGTTTGTTTGACTAGTATAGTGGCACATTTTCATTTTCTTTTAGGAATTAATTTTTTCATTGCATGTTTTAAACCCCTTTTGAAGTTTGAAGTTTGGGAAATCATTATAAAGGACATCATTGCCTTGAACATTTATATCCATACTTGTCTTTTAGAATTTCCATCTCATATTATGAAATCAACCAAGATAAAAACCCCCAAAACAAATAAAAACCCAAAAACGGCAAAAAGTAAGAGATAGGTTATCTTGCACATATAGTGCGCCGCACTTCGTCAACTTACGAATCCCGGATTGACAATTAAACGCAGCAATTTAAGACACACTAAATTGACCAAACATCCCCCGTCCTCACTTTTTTTTTATTTATAAATAACTATAGAAGGCAAAAATTGGGCAAAATTGAATATTCCAATTAGCCATGGCTCATTAGGAATATTAGAAAAAATGGCTCCTAGAATGAAAGATGTTGCTTAGGCATATGTTGAAATGATTGATAATCAAATGCATTGCAAATTTTTTCATAGAAAATATAAGGTGGGTAGAGGGGGCATTCATGGGCTGAAACAACACTTGGTTGGCGCTAGAGGCCAAATTACTCCATGTGAAGCACCATCAACACAAATTGGGGAGATTACGAAGGAGTTGCTAGATAACTTTGAGAAGTTTGAGCAAGAAAAAACTATGCAAAAGGAAATAGAGGCTGAAATTGGGAGGATGAGTATAAAACCAATGATGGCTTCTAACCGCAATTTTGATTATGATGGTTCTTCATTATCCCTTTCATTGATGCATCCAACCCCTTTTTCTATGTTCCTCCCCCTTTGGAGTCTATTCAAGAACAAGGTAAGGGTAAAATGAAAAAGAAGGGTGATATCAAAAGTTATTTCACACTCTCCTCTCCCTCTGATAGTGCACATGGTCCTCAAGTTAGTAGAGGTCAAATGCAACCCACTTTTTGTGGTTGGTGTATGGGGAAAGATTGGCTATGGGCTTCATTTATGAGGCTATGGATCAAGCAAAGGAGCAAATAAAGACAGTATACAAGGATAGAGTGGCTAAGTATGGGCGCATTTGAGAAATCATTGATCAAAGATTGAACAATCGACTCCATTGCCCTATACATACAGCTAGGTTTTTTTCTGAACCCAAGGTATCATTATAAAGCTTTGGATTCAGAAGCTTTGACTAGGAAGGTTAGAGATGAATTGATTGACTGCATTGATCGCATGGTCCCTAAGGAGAGTGATCAGGTGGCGATACACCGACAGATCACTTTTTTCAGCAAAGCCACAAGTACCTTTGGCAAGAACCTAGCAAGGATTGCAAGGGAAGCAGATGAGTCAGGTAAACAAAAATTTCAATTTTCAAATTCGTATCTTGTTAAATTGTCTATAATTTGAGAGTTGGATATAATTTGTTGAGCTAACTCATTACACTACTATGTTTTTTGCAGCACAATGGTGTGAGGCTTTTGACATCCATTGTCCTCAATTACAGAAGTTTACAATTTGTATTTTGAGTCAAACTTATAGTGCTACTGGGTGTGAGCGCAATTGGTCTGTCTTTGAGAGGATTCACATGAAAAAGAGAAATCGTTTGGAACAAAAATGGTTAAATGATCTAGTCTATGTCTGATACAACCTCCGACTAAGACACAACCAATTATGGAACAAAGACCTGATACAGATCCCATTGTGTTGGAAGATATTGATCCAACATTAGGTTGGGTAGTGGGGAGTCATCCAATAGAGTTTGACTTTGATGAGGATATTGGTCTTGATTCGGATTTATAGATGGAGGCATCAGTTATACATAATGTTCAGTTGAATGTAGATCCACTTGTGGAAGGGAGCCTTTGTTGAGGTGACAGTGGGCTAAGTCTCCATTTGTTGCCCTTAGCCTAGCATTTTCCCTTTAGGGATCCCCTTTAGTTCCTTTGCTAGTTTGAGAAGTAAAATTTTGGTGTTGTTTTCGGGGAGAAGCAAACATACCTCCCTAGTGAATCATTGAGGAATTGACTCATTGACAACATTTATAAAATATTCCTCTCATGACTCCACTCATTTTCCAATCCCCTAGTTTACTTGAAGGCAACAACATTCCTCCTTTAACCAGGGTTGTTGCAAAAAGGAGACAACAAACTCCATTACCTGTTGGAACCACCCTTTTCCCTAAATTTGACAAGGTCAATGATACATCTCAAAAGATGCCATATAATTCAAGCACTGAATCTAAAAAAGATCAACCCAAAATGACCAAGAGTGAAAGACACTTGGTTAGTGTCTTTGCCCCTTTGAAATTGAGTAATGATCCTAAGCCATTACCTGAAAAATTTAACCGATGGTTACCCAAATTCAAAGGGGATGCTACTTGGACTGCCCATGGGTTTATTGAAGTATTCTACTGGAAGATGTCCCATAGAATGATATTTGATGAAGATAGGATCATGAAGCTTTTTGTCTTATCACTTGAGGGACAAGCAAGAGATTGGTATCTTAGCCTTCCCCATGTATGCTCTGATGAATTTGAGGACCTATTCATGAAAAGGTGGTTATGCAATGCCCAAGGGACCTTCAACATTGAAAAGTTCTACCAAATAACCAAGGGAAGGGAAGATGTGCGAGAGTTCATTCAAAAGTTTGATAGGGTAGTCAAAGATATATCTTATCATTTGAAGCCATCTGAAGCCAACATCCTTGACAAGTTCATAAAGGTTATGGGTGGCCACCTCACCTATGTGTTGAGGGATAAGAAACTGTCCACTTTGGCCAAGGCTAAAGAAATGGCAATGGAAGTTGAAGAAAACCTATGAATTTCAAAGGCCGATATCAATGATCACCCTAGAGCCATAATTGAAACCAAGAAGGAGAAGTCCAAAGGTCAACACGAAGAATCTCTCCTTACCATTCCAAAAGGATGGAAAGGTTCACCGAAGAAGCCAATGCACGTGACAGGTTTTCATGAACAAAATCATTGCCTTAGAAAAGGCCCAAAAATCGAGTTACATCCCTAAAGGAAATCTTCTTCCCAAAAAGAAAAGTGAAGAAGATAGGTCGAGCTCTTCTCAAATCCCAAACACATTGGCTCCAACTAATGTTGTTGAGTCGGATTCTTCATCCAAGGATGAGGAAAGTGAAGGTGATGAGAGTGAAAGTGGACAAACTAATGAGAAATCCAATCTTGTGTAATTTGACATTTTCAACATTTTGCTAGGGGGATCATACACGCATCCTCCCATTAGTGAGTTCACCCTTAAGGAAGAATCCATTCTCAATTCCGATAGCCAGGGAAGATTCAAAGGGGTCCAATATTCCCGAAAGGAAAAGGACAAAGACCCCTCACCTCCTAAGGAATCATCCAAGGAAGATCCATCACTTAAGCAAGACCCTCCTAAAGAATACATCCCCAAAGTTCCTCCCACAAAGGATCCCCCAACAAAAGTCAATACAAAAAAGGATATTCCTAGGAAAAAAACGTCAAGAAGGAAAAGGGGAACAAAATTAAACTCGACATCGACATAGAAGTTGTCGTAGGTGTTAGCGCTTGAAATTTCACCTCAGGCTGAAAAAGGCAAACCTCAAGGCAACATCAAACCATTTAGCCTCGTAGCTAGCCCTACGGGGCAGGAGAAGGCTCTCTCCGGTCAATCTCAGTAAAATCTTCAATGGATGAGATGACCAATAGGGTAACACTGATTTTAGGCTAGTAAACTGATCAAAAGGGTTGATTTGGGGTTTTCAAGGTTTTTGGTGGCAAATTGAGGGGATGGCAATTTTGGGTGCGGGGATTGGACACAGTTTCTGCAGGGGGTTCTTTGGGGTAAGGTAGGAAACAGTATTGATGCCTTTGATTGAGGTGGATGATTAGGAATGAAAGGTGAGGAGTTAAGGAGAGCAAACAATAACTTTGAATTCTCCTTAAACAGTAGAAAACATTGAAATTAAACAAACTTAAAAGCAGAGCATGACAGTCATGAATTCTTACTTTAACACTTCGTTTGCTTAATGTGCAGAAGGAAAAGAAAGGAAATGATTCGCATAACACACTTACAGGTACATAGAGAAACACACCATCAATACATGTAACCACAAGAATCCCAAAAAGGACTGCAAAACCCTGGTCTTCCTTAGCCAAAAATTGCAGAGATACAGTGAAATAATACAATGATAGCTTCTCCCTCAAGAGTCCAACCATTGAACATGAAATTACATAATATAGATCATCTAACCTCTTTCCCTGCCTCCATGGGTCAAGCTCACTATCCTAGGAGTTGTTTCAACCACTTCTAAACTTAGCACTAAAAACTAGGCAGTCAAAACAACTTGCCTCTATAAACTAGGAAACCAATCCATTCATTAAATGTTTGCTATTTCATGCATGAATCTTCTAGAATAGGTAAATAAGTGTCATTTCAACATGAAAATACATTAATTACATCAAATAGGGTGAAAAATCCCATCTCAAGTCAAAACTGGTCAAAGTTGGGCGAATTCTAGAGCTGTAGATAAATTCCTGTGAAAACTGCCCAACGGGTCGCGCACCTCTGCCTGACGGGTCACGCTACTTTGGAGCTGATTTTGAGGTACTTCCAGGTGTCCAAATGAGGCAAACGTGGGCTTGTTGGAAAGGTATGGACGTCTACTATCCAACCCAAGTAGAATTTCTGAATTTCATGGTCATTTGCCCCTCCCAAATTGCAATCTCCCAAGACTGCTTTCTGTGTGTCAAAAATGTGGTAGAAAGTCATTTTTTGCATGTTTTTTTACTTTCTTGAGGCCCAAAACTTGATGAAATTTCTTAGTAATGGCTGAGCAAGTGTAAATTTCCATGAAAAATCTGGAAATGCTAAGTTTTTGCAAAATGGAGTTGCCGGGACGAAGGGTCTCACCGGGGGTGAGACCCGTTAATGGAGAAAACCTGTAAATTGCCTGAAAAAACCAAAATTTACCCAAAATGCTCAAAATTTCTTGGGATTTGTGCTATGGCTAGGCTATTTAGTGCCTTGATCCTTGAGTGAAGCCTCGGCCAAGATATGGAGGGGATCGGGCCGCTTTCTCCGTTTTAGTGCCTTTGCCAACCGCCTTTGAAGCACCTTCATCTTTGCTTTGCACACGTGCATCCGCGCCCAATAATGGCTCTTCATGTTCCTCAGCAGTTTGTTATCTTGGTTGGCCTTAGCCAACAGCCTTTTCAAATGAGAATTGTCCCAAATAAGCATAGATTCTCGATCTATGGGTGTCAAATCACCGGGTCTCCTACGAGCCAATTCCCGGTCACGAATCTTCCGCAACTCATAAAGCTTGTGCTCATCCTCCAACTATTTGTTGCGCTGCTCTAAATAGTTAATTATCCATTTTTCCATTTGCAATTTCGTGTGCAGCGACTCATTCTCGGTCCCTTGCTCTCGGATGATATCCTTGAGCTCTGAGCTAGGAGAACCGGCGTCAAGATCAATAATGTCAATATCTGGATCACTTGACAATCCCTCCTCAATCATGGGTTGCTTGCCCCTCTCTGATACATGTGCTGCTACCAGAAGCGAGGCCCCTTCCACCTGGTGTGGAGATAACACTCGCGGTGCTGATGAAGAAGGCGAGACCCCTTCCACCTAGTGTGGAGAAAGTACTCGCTGAGCTGCTGCAAATAAGGCCCTGTGGCCTCTCTGATAAGTGACCAATGGAGGAGAACTGACATGTCTAGCCTCAGGGATATCATGCTGCTGTGATGGTCCTCCCTCCTCATGAACAATTTCAGGATGTGAAAGGGATAACCTTGAGAGCAGCAAAACAAAACCCTATCTCTACTTGCATTTTGAACTTCTTAAGCAAATATACATTGGACTCATTATTTCAAAATGATGACTTTAAAATACATTCTCATGCTTTTCAAGCATTGGCAAACAATGTATTTGAATGATGGGAGGCCTACCTGCAACCTTGAAGCAATCCGGAGTGATTTATCAGCTTATTGGCAAATTTCTGTGGAGAAATCCCCAACGGGTTGCGTGCACTCAACGGGTCGCGCCAGTGTAATTTTTGCACTGGCAAAGGCACTCTGACGGGTCACGCTCACCCAACAGGTCGCGTGCAAGGCTCAACGGGCCGCGCTTTTGCAGGAGGCTTTTGGAGGCCTTCCCGGTGTCCGAATCGGGTGCAGGATAGCTTGTTGGAAAGGTATTTGAGTCTGATTTCCAATACAGCTGGAATTTTTCAATTTGGAGTTCATTTGCCCTGTCAAAAGTCAAATCTCCCAAGACTGGTCAAAAAGTGCCAAATGAGGTTGCCTCAAGGAAGAGCGTTGTTGCAGTCAACTTTTGAATGCCTTCCTCAACCCAAAATTGAGCTCATGATAGCTCATTGGAAAGCTATTTGTGTCTAGTTATCATGTTACCCATCAAGAAAATCATTTGTCCCACCAAGTTAGGAGAAAAATTGATTTTCCCAAGGTCACTTCAGAGGTGCCCTTGATTCTCCTGAGGCAACGGTATTATTTGACATTTCTCTCAAACCATGACACCTGTGAAAAAAGTGAAGGAGGCTTTTCTTATTTGGAATGTTTTGGGAAAAAACCTCTCTCAGTTTTCCCAAATTCATCTTTTATTGCTCTGGAACATCATTTGAGTGCGACTTGTCCCGATGTGTGAA
>APFE030184687.1:0-31807 GCA_000404065.3 Pinus taeda
TTTCCTAACGATTGTTCACCATTAACACTGCGATAATAATCCACGATTCATGTGGGGATGATTCCTTTGATGGTTAGGGTAACCACCTATGCTACTAAGTTTCCTCCATTTTCTACATATTCATGGTATGACGAAGCTTGGTCTCAGATTCAAATTGTACACAGTCTAAATCCTTTTTTCTATTGCATTTTCTGGAAATATATGAGGGGCTCTATAACAAAAACCATTCAACTTGCTTAGGTATGAAACCATTCAATTTTCTTGGGTATGGATGTTCTTGCTCAAGTTAGCTCTCCAAAGACTTTGATCATCTTTTGCTCCAACGGGTGAGGGTAGACAACTGATTCTGCTTGCTTGGTGTTTTCTTAGAAATGAATCTAGCTCCTGGACTTGGTGTTTTATCAGGAATTCATTTAGATCCTAGACGTGAGATGTATCTATTATCGTGCCATTTATAGGTAAGGGTTCCTTCGTGTGTTTTTTCTTACCTTTAGTTTTCCTTAGAGTTAATTTTAGTTCAAATATTCTTCCAAATGGTTTAATTCACGAACTCTCTGATTTGTTCAAGATTGATCCTCTTACTTAGGCAAGAAAGTTTAGTTCTATTAGCGATGAAACCCTAACCTTAGGGTTTGCTGTTTCTTTAGTTTTTTTTTTTTTGTCTCAAGAAGAAAACAGATTTGGAACCTGGTGATCATGAACCCTCAAGGTTTCTCTATTTTTTTCATACTCTGTGGTGGCATGACTATCTGTGGTCCTAGGATTTGAAATGTGGTCTCTTGGAATTTGTTGACTGTTGTGTATACCTAAAATGGACAACCCAATGAGGCCCTGAAATTGTTTTATCAAATGGAACATGCAGACGTGATAGGGTAATATATGATGATGTTGACGGATTTGTTTCTACGGTTCAATATTAGTGCATTGCTCCTAGGGTACTGCATTATGCATTCATGGTTGATCTCCTTCGTTAGGCTTAGCATCTACATGAGGCATGGGACTTGATTAAAACCATGCCTTTAGAACCAAGTGGAACACTCTCCCCTTTGCATACCTCAAGATTTTTCATCAAATATATACTATGGAATTAATAATTTATTTCACGTGAGAGTACCCATCATGAAGATCCAAATGATAATGATTGTATAGTAGTCAGCTCCAGATTCGTAAATATGTTGAGGAGACACTCTATTTTTCATAAATCATAGAAGTTCCTCAAGAGATGTAAAACAAATTTCATTGATGGTTTTGTTTAGGATTGAATTGTACTTTGTAAATGTGGGGTTAAAAAATATCCTCAGAATTCTTTTTGTGTAAGTCATATAGGTTTCATATATAATATATGGTATTGCAACGATGTAAAATAAATTCTATTGCATGGTTCTCATGTGCAAGATTGGAAAGTAATTTGTAAAGGTTTGTGGAACGATTTTATGAAACAATTCATGACAATTTCTCCAGATTGGACTATACAATGATTCCTTAATTCTATTATTTTTTCTGCAACTTCCACGAACAAAAACATCCCTAAAAGTGCCTCCTTTCATCCAAAAGTGTTTGCATGTATTGAAAAAATAGCGAGGCTATGATAAACTGTAGTTTTTGTAATAAGAAAACTTGGTATTTGTAGATTCACATCTTATGCATTTCAATGCCTTCTCTAGTTGATGTTCCAATCCTCCTCTCTCAAGCAAAGATGGACATCCCATCATGTCCTTATTATCCATTGCCACTTTCTTAGGCATGAAGAAAAGAGTAAAATAATACCATATCACAATACAAATAGCTAATTTTCTTGGAACTATGATACTTATAATCTAATCTATATGCAACACAGCTAAAACAATCCAAAAATTGTTTTTTAATGGAGGAATATCCACCTATTTAAAGATGTGAAATGGGACTGCTTTATGGATTCAACTCATATGGGCATTTGCATGTGTCATTGAATGGTTATTTGTGAATGGGACCATATTTTTGCGAACATATGTTACATTCCACTCAAGTGTGTTTTAAAGGACTTATTAGGCATCCATTGTAGAAAATCCTACATTACGTTGTTTTCAACTACACAGAAGTTTCACTTTATTACGATAAAAGGCCACGGGGCCTTTTTCAATCTTATCAAATTTGGGGGAAATCCATGCCCATAGGACTAATACATGATCTCTTGCATGATTACTCTGTCGGTGACATAAATAGGTAATAGGTGAGGAGGATTTTGGGCTCCATAAACTCTTATGTATGTCCCTTCATGTTGAATTACTAATCACCCAGACTTCCAATCACTACCTCTAATTAGGGATATTTATCTTCAAATAAATACTGCCACAATTTATTGAAGAACATAAAAAAACTTTATAATTACCTCAAAAGATATAAACGAATCTAGTATTTTTTTCAATGGAAAGGAATGTAGACTAGTGGATGGTAATATGGTATAGACTATTGGAAGGAGTATGTGAGACGGTTTAAAGATATATGGTGATTGGAATGTTTAAATATGAGACAACATTGTAAGGAATGATAATTTCAAAATATTAAAATTGAAAAATTGTAGCATATATTGTTCACTAGCATGTCATTTTCCTACTTGGATGTCTCTTTATAAACAACAATTATGCCTTGGTCATGCTTGCATGGCTTAGGACATGATTGGGATTTGAATTTTTAAAAAAACTGCTAGTCATTTTCCCTTGGGAAAAATACAATTAGCCATTCCGCTAGGATGTCTCCTTGCAAACAACACTCATTTTAGGAAATAATGGAGCACTTAGTTTTACATCTCAAGACATGGTTGATATTTGAGCTTCTATATTTCTCTATGTTTTCTATAATAGGATGTTTTTACAGAACAATATTATTCACTAAATAAAATTCCCATCTACATTTTTATTGCAATTGGAAGCTTAGATTTGACCAAAAATAGCACAATTTTTAGGGAAGAGACAAATACGGGGCACAAATTCCACAATAATGGCTTTGGAACTTGCCTTCATAACTTTGTTGAATGATGCATATAATGCACATTTTCTGGATATTCGCATGAAAGGTATTTCAAGAGTGCCTTGGGTTGCTAGGATAGACAAGTGTGAATGTAAGTGTGACAATGTTGTGCTAGAAACATTGTAAGAAAATAGTGTAGACCTCCCAGGGCATAGTGAAAATGTTGGTACCTAGAGCTTTAGCCCTGCACTTCCTAGGTGAAATACATAATGCATAAAATCTCCTTACCATTGTCATTGATATTTATTTTCATACTATACAAAAAACTTGTTAGATTTGATATACAATCTGTAGGATCTTATATTTTCCAATAAAATGTCTATTATTTTCCTTTAAGTGCCCACTTGGACTTCAATGATAAGTTGATGTAAGGTAGTAGGATTAGGAGAAGACACAATCTTATTGAGCATAATTAATTTATTTTATGTAATTCTGGTAAAACTTGTTTTCTTTAATGATTGTCTAGTTATGCAAGCAACCAAGCCCTTAGCTATCCTATAGAATCATAGAATGAACCTCTCTTATCTTGCTGAATTTAAGTTTTTGTAAAAACTATCTACATTAATCATAGAGAATCTAGTATGAACGTTGTTCTTTTTCTTAAATTTAATCATACCAATAATAGACAAGAAACTATCCCATCAACAAAAATACCATAACTAATCATTTCAGATATGAAGGACAACCCTAGTTAGATATTTAACTGTGAAATGAGCTCAAATGATGTTATATTTTTCCTTTGTTACCTTTGGGTTCCATTGGGTGCTCATTCTAAAGTCATATGCCATGTGCTATGTTGGTATAAGAGAATGTTGTATCTAAAAATATTGAAAGAACTCCTTACAAAGCCTTATTTTACTAGGGTTAACAGATTGTGCAATTTAAGGGCTCCTCCTGCCTTTAGAGATGTTAGCAGAATTGGGATATGATTTTATGGTTCATCAAGAAAACTGAACCGTTGGAAACCATTAAATGTAAATACTGAGGATAGTCAATTTAATTTATGTTCTAATCAAACAGATTCAATTTAATTCATCTTCCAAGTGAGAAGAAACGCGATATTTATTTTTCAAATTTAATTATGCAGCCTACTATGTTACAGAGTATTAGCATATCATTGTGGATATTTTTGTGACATTTATACTATATCCTGTATCAACATTTTTCTTCGTAATACTAAAAATATTGTCAATGCTAAATGTACTCATCTTCAACTTCTTTGTATGGGTAGAACATTTTCATTTACAATAACTTGCATTGATTCATGCATCCTCTATTCACGGACATGTATAATGTTGCTATTGAATTTGATTAGTCTTATTTATCTCGTAAGGGCTCCTGTATCAAAAATTATTTGGTTATCATATCGTATAGTAAAATACATATCGTATTTTATTAGTCCCCTGTGACAGGTTGAAGAAATGTATATAATGTTCATAGTGCAACACATGTTCATAATGTCACATTGCCCCAACACCTTTCAATTTGACATTCTTTAGAGAAAACAAATGTATTTGGCTTTGCAATATTATTGTTGGAACTCAATATAGACTAATGGGCTTTAAATTTTGGTCAGATTGTAAAGAAGAAAGTTGTAATGCCTAATTAGGTGAGCATATGCTTTATTGGGAGAAGCTTGAATGGTTACATTTAGTGGCAACCCCTAAGTTCAATGAGATAACTCTTTTTGTAAGTGGGAAATATCACCTCTTGACTTGTTTTATTTTTTGCTTGTCTAGTAGGTAAACACATTTCATTAAGAGAAGTTACACCTTATTGTTGATAAATATCTTTAGGGCAATTTTGTTAGATTTCAAATGGAAGAGATGGTTCAAGTTTCTTTGTTATGAAAACAATTTCAGCCTGCACATTGTCCCAAAATGTTAGATGTTTTGAAGTACAAATTGTGTATTACCCATAGGGTCTTCTGTGCAAATGATTCATCAAATCATTTTTCAGAAATAAGAAAATCATAGGTCAAAGACTTATACCACACGAGCATTAAGCGTGCTAGGAAAATCCGAGGAGTTGCAAATTGTACACCAAACTTTATGACTAATTAGGAGTTGAGGTCTGGCTCATTTTCCTCATCTAATGGTGACGAGGTCTAAAATATGTAAGGCTATGATGCAAATTTTAACTATGAAATGAGTTGAAATGATGTTAGACTTTTCCTTTGTTAACTATGAGTTCCGTTTGTTGTTCATTTTGAAGTCATAAGCCATGTGCTATGTTGGTATAAGAGAATGTTATATATCCAAATATTGAAATAAATTCTTACAAAGTTATTTTTGACTAGGGTTTATAAATTGTGTAATTAATGGACTTTGCCTGCCTTTAGAGATGCTAGCAGAATTGGGATATGATTTCACAGTGCCTTGTCCAAATTGAACCGTTGGTAACCATTAGTTGTAAGTACTAAGGACAGTCAATTTAACTTCTCTTCTAATCAAACATAATCAATTTAATTAATCTTCTAATTGATAAGAAATGCATTTTCTAATTTTTCCGATTCTATTATGTAGCCTGCTAAATTACAGATTATTCACATATCGTTCTAGATATTTTTGTGACATTTCCAATATATCCTGTATTATCATTTCGTTCTTCATGATGAAGAAAATCTTGTCAATGCTAAATGCACCCATATTCAACTTCTTTGTATGGATAGAACATTTAAATTTACAATAACTTGCATTAATTTCTACATCCTCTCTTAGCAGACATGTGTAATGCTCATATCAAATTTGATTAGTCTTATATTTCTTATAGGGACTCATTTATCAGAAAATATTTAGTCTTCATCTCCTATAATATAATACATATCAAGTCTTCTTAGTCCCAAGAGATAGGTTGAGGCAATGTGTATAATGTGCATTATGTTAGATTCCCCAATACCTTTGATTCAAGAGGATAGACTTCAGATAAAATTTCCATATTTGTATTTGGGATATTTCTATTGGAACTCATTACAGATGAAAGGGCTTTAGATTTTGGTCAGGATTTAAAGAAGAAAGTTCTAAGTATTAATTAAATGAGTATATGATTAGATGGAAGAAGATTGAATGGTTACATTCAATGGCAACCTTGAAATTCAATGAGATAGTTGTTTTTGTAAATTGCAAAGCTCACCTCTTAACTTATTTTCTTATGTCCTTTTTTGGTAGGTAAAAGACATTAATCAAAATAAGTTACAACTCATTGTTGATAAAGATCTCAAGGAAAAATTTGATAGTTTTCAACTAGAAGAGATGGTTCAGGTTTCTTTACTATGCACTCAATTTCAGCCTGATCATTGTCCCAAAATGTGCGATGTTTTGTGGCACATGCTATGCATTATCCACAGAGACTTTTGTGCATATAATTTATCAAATCATTTTTCAAAAATAAGAAAATAATACGTCATAGAGTTATATCATAATCCCATTTGTTGGAAACTTAGCACCTGGAACAACCTTAATAATTTCATTACGCTGGATAAGTTGGCTACTTATCTCCATCTCGAAGGTCACATTCCCATCATCATCTAAAGTTAACAACATTGTAGTATCGGGTGAAAGGTCCATCAATTTTGCAATAACATCCGAAGTCTTTCCCTTTACAAGAGATTCCAAATATTTCCCAAAAATAATAAAGGAGATTAGTATTGCACTAGTCACAAAGACGTAATGCCCCTTGAAAGCATCAGAGGTGAGTAATTTTAAAAAAGTATAGATTGAATATAAATAAGCAACATTGGTGACCAACGCAATAAACACATCCACATTTGTTGAGAATATGCGTAGTGGATGATATATCCCAACATAAAACCTACGACCTATGATAAATTGTACAAGAGTACAAAGAACCCATCTTGGGATGTTACCAAGGGTTAGCATGTTAACCACTTTTTGGTCGTTGCATGGAGATATCGTTGGAAAAACCGTTGATAGAAATAAAGCAAGAACTAAAAAAACATCTACAAAGAAAGTATTTATTGTAATGTTTAATTTCATCTTGTTTGTCATAATCTCTTCTTCCTGAAGGACTGCATAGGCATGCTCTATAATAATCTGGTTTCCGACCTGTCTGTCGAATGCACGGGATTATTTTCCTTGGGCCTGCTAGATCTAGGTCATATGATACACTCACATTGTATGATTTTGAATTCATTTCAACAAAGTTCACACCAACTAATGACTATAGAGATTACAGAAATCATAATTAGCTTTACTTCTTTGCTGGAAGTTACCCTTGCCAATTTTAAATGGACATTATTGGTTTCATCTCTAGCATTGATAAGGTGAGCCTCAAGCCCTACATTTCTAAGTCCTTGAATTATTTGGGAAATATTACCCTAATTCGGATCATAGTGCATCTTTTCTTCTTCTAGGGAAAGAGAAACCACTATCCTCTTGACTCCTCATATTTTCCCAATTGTAGTTTCAATAGATTTTGAGCAACTTGTGTAACTCATTCCCCTAATTCTTATATGGAATACTACCATGATACTATCCTATGCTCCATCCTTAGTTTTTTTTGCCTCAAACCCTTCATATTTTATTTATTCTTTAATGGAATTTTTCTACTTAACATTCCAACTAAAAAATTACACCATATAGGAGTAAACCCTTTCTATGCAAATTTAAGACTCAAGGGAATGGGATTGTGCCAGGGCCCCATTTAGTAGGATTGGGCATTTGATCGTATACAATTAAATTGTTATCTTCATCTCACTTCCTACATATGAAAACTTCTTACTCCCTACACATGAAAATTGTGTAGATAGAGGATGAAATATGAAGCAATATAAGGTTGTTTCTCCTATATATGATTCTATGAAAGTAGTAGGGGATATTGTAGTCCTAGTTCCTTACTAGATCTTGATTCTATATTAATACAAAATTAAAATGAATATTGATGACCCTATTTATGATTCTATAAACATGGCAGGGGAAATCTGTTGTGGTCCTAGTTCCTTACTAGAGCTTGATTCTGTATTGATACAAAATTAGAATGAATATACCATTGAATTTGGAAATATGGGTATCTTAGTCTTCTAACAATAAAAAATAAGGAGTATTTATTTTCACAGGTAAATTATTGTTTTCTAGGTTGAGAATGAAAATTAGTCTTACATTAATGAAGTCTGACATTTAGAATACTAAAACTTTGTTTTGAATAAATGCCACAGATGCATCTTTAATCCTGGGAAGGCCTTTGTGATATTTTTCTATGGATCCTGCATAAGAAGCACATTCCATACCTCTCACCTCGAATGTCATCTTCCTCACATGCAAAGAATCTAAGTATGCTTATGAAGCCTAAGCTACATAGCTTGGCACACACATGGATGAGGAGGATAAAAAAGGAGTTTTTATGTCATCCTCATGTTCGACCTTTGATTTATCCCTCTCCATCATTGCGATATCTATTACTCGACTTAACATTGTGATATTTATACGTTCCAAGCTATTGATGCAGTAATAAATTCATGGGTTGTCAAGCTATGCCTTCCTATTTATGTAGTCGCTAATATAATGATTGAGAACAATTTGCAACATTTTGTTACTATTATTCCATTTGAGAGATTAAGGGTTTGAGAAACAATGAAGATGGATGTAAACCACCACACTTCATGTTCAATCTCTGCTCCTAACTAAAATTATAGAATATTTTTCTTAGAAATAACTCTTTTAATGAGAAATTAGGTTACATCATAATGGATCCCCTAGTGGTAATATAGTTTTGATTAAAAAATTTCTTTGACAACTTCTATGTTTGGGGAACTATGAAGGATTGACCCATTTCTAGAGGAGAGGAATATCAAATGGTGCAGAGAGATGGATTGGCTTCTTTCCCCTGATAATTACATAGTGGAGCTTGTTCCAACAAGGAAAAAATATTCAAATGGAGGGAGCATTTGGGTAATGGGAATGGCTATTTAATGTTTACATCATTTGATTGACATAGCAAATATTGTGAAAGATACATATAGGATTTAGATCTCATGTACTTGAAGTACATTATTTGGGCTGGAGGAAGGTTGTTTTGATGCAATAATATTTTAGCATGTTTTTTTCCATATTTGCATTGGATGGTAGGGGTATTTCTTGATGTAATGATGGCATAACATATACTTTGGGATTTTCTATACAATATATGTAACTTCTTAATGAATATGGACAGTTATAGTCCTTAATATTTCTTATCGTGGATATGTACATGAAAATAGTTTAAAATGGAAAATAAATGATTAGAAAAAAATATGGAAGTAAATTATTTGTAGAGGCACCACAATTTAAAACACAAACCTTGTCAAGAGGTTCCTTGGGATTAATTTTTGCAACACAATCGACATGCACAACAATGTACTTCTTGAAAGTGGAAATACCAACACATTCAACAATTCTATTTTAAAAAATGAGCATAAATTAATCACAAAGGAAATTTTCCCATAAAACAATACATTTCTCATTGAATAATTCATTTCTAACATTATTTATTTAAGACATAATTTTGTTAATTTTGTGTTGGATTTATCTTGGTGAATATAATGGCATCATGCAACTGTAGCAACTCACCAATCCATGGAACATGATATATGTTCTTGATAGTCCTCTAGCTAAGCTTTCAACAATCAATGATCAATTAGAATGAATCACCCTTCCTAATTAACAACACAGGTGATGAAAATGGACTCTTGCTAGGGACAAAGTGAACCATCTTTGAGAACTTCAATTTTTTTCTTTCAATTTCACCTTTAACCTCCTGGATTTCATGGTGAAGATTCATCTATAGTTTTTAGGGATGTTTGTCCTTTATACAAAAAAAATGGAATTGAGACATGAAATTTGCAAGAAAATTAAAATTTAGTTATGGTTAATGTTAAGCAATTAACTGAATGGCAATATCACTGCCAAGATAGCAATAACATAGGTTATTGGAGAAACATTTTTTTGAGATGACACAAATTAAAACAACAAATTGAGAGGATGCAAAATTTCATGCATCAAGACTCTTATTACAAAGTTTTCAAACATAATATGAATGAATTTTTCATTTACCTTCACAATTGTGAGGAACAAAGTGTGTCACTTGCCATTAACTTCTTAAAGGATATTCTCATGAACAAGGATTATGGTGTGAATATCATCATGGCCAAAAAAAAAAATAGAATGGAGAATTTCATAAGTGGTGAGAAATATCGAGATTTAGATGGCATCATCACATGGTAAGAGAAATACAATTTTATCCCAACAAATGTACACTCCTTTCAAAGTGAAATATATTGGTTTCCCACCAAAATTCATGAAACCAAATTTATGAAATGCATTTCAAGACATTAAGTCACTATGGAAAGAGAATGATGGACACCTAGTTGAGGCTATGGAAATCATTGAGTTACATAAAATACAATGGTCCAAAAAAATAACAAACTAATACCATTTTTCATATTTTGGACATTTTACACAAGAAAAATATGGATAAGAAGCAACAAGTAACTAAATTAACAAAAACACATAACAAATGATGATGGATTTTATTAATGTTCCCCTTACTACTAAATTATTTCTATTATGTTGTCCTCATAAAATTTGACGAATATATAGTGAACAAAAACTATCATCCATTACATTGTGAATTAAGATGATATGGGATTACTTTGTTATGAAATTTTTGATTAGAATCATTTACTTATAAAGGTTCTAGAATCTTAATGAAGAGCATTTTCATAAATCCTTTGGAGTGAAGTGTTGTGCATTACCTTCACTTTGAACATATTCTGGAATATTGGCATGGTTGGAATCTCCCTCAAACATAACATATGATAAAAAACAAACATCAATAGGGAAACGAAATTGCATAAACTTTTGACTTCTTTCCTCTATGCTATTGTCTCTTATTCTATTGCCCTATGAAGTTTCATTTGCAACATGTCATACAATTTCTAGTATATGTGCATATGAATTGGCTTGTATTACTATTACTTTTAACTAAGAGGACTTCATGTTTTTATTATTTTTAATGTAAAATTATCTAAAGCTAAAGCGACATCATCTTTCCCATATTTGAATGTAGAGAAATATAAATAGTAATATCATTAATATTTTTTTTACATAATGTTATTTCAAAGAAAGAATAGTTGACTTAATTAACAAAAAGAATAGAAGTGGCTTGATGTGCACATAACTTAACTTGATTCCTTTGGTAGGGAGATTTCCCATGTCTGGTGATGCATAAGGCTTTTGGAAAGAACCCTAGGATAATTGAAGTGAGTTTAGGAAATGGAAAGGTATCTTACATCTACATTACACACATTAAGCCTTTTTGGGTTCCTTCTAGGTTATGAATTGTTGCCTTCCTTGCAACTAGGAACGTGGTTAGATAACCTTTTGTGTCCAAGTACTTATCCTACATCTACAATACATATGTAAATTATCTTATATTTCTTATAAGATTAGGTTATTTTTGGTGGAGGATATTCAAATATTAAGAAATTAATGATGATAGAATATTGATAGACATCATTCCAATTCATTAAATATAGATAGATATCATTCTGGGAGTAGTGTTTTTGCCTTATAATCACAAAAAAATAATTTCTTCAAAAATTTATGTCAGTATGGGGAATTTAAGGTCAATAGATAAAAAAAATCTCTTTTAACTCCTAATGGATTCTATTTATTAGAACCTCAAACAGCAAATAGAATTTCAAAAATTGTATCAAGTTTAGATCATATTAACCTTGGATCTATGAAGTGCAAAGAGGATAAAATATCTTCCTAGATGCTTGATAAATCTAAAGCTAAATCAATCTAGGTTGATAAATAATTTTTTATAATAAAAATAAGCTAGAGAAATATTCAAATATACCATAAATACATAAACAATAAAGCATGGGCACAATATTTTAAATCTAGGAACTAATTGTATGATCATCAATGGATTCTTCACGACTTTAAATAGGCTATATTACATAAGTATATAATGGGAAAAACCATGGTTATTATAACTCAGATCCACCAAAAAATTGCAAGTTAAATTGACTATATGACGGAGTCATGTTCACCCAAACTACCCCAACAATAACCAAGCCATAACTTGTAGCTAATTAATTATGCCCATAGTGTGTCTATTTTGGAATAGAGTTTCTGGAATTTTAATTTAATTATCAATAATTACAATGTGGGCCATTAAACATTTAAATACTTTTGAAATAGAGTTCAACCTTTGATATGTAACTATAATTAATAATATTCTAAAATATTCAATGGAGCTTAAATTACTATTACCTACCTAATAATAGTTGATAATTAAATAAAAATTTTGAAAGCCCTATTCCAAAATAGACATTCATAACATGATGTATTGTTATTTAAAATGCACTTCTAAACACATGAATGCATTCAACACCCTAAAATCCCACTTGAAACTGGAAATTTGCATATTAAATAGCTTAAACTCATAATCCTTACAAATTTCTACAGAATTTTGGGTAAAACTAACCAAGAAAAGAGACAAGAAAAGAGTCATTTTGTTTATCAATTAGATTAAGCACATACATATGTGCATACGTGTATGAGAGATTAAAAAATAATATTATTTTGATAAATAATTTGTTTTATTATTTATTGTATATATATATTTTTCACTAAAATATTAATATCTTGAAATTGAAATTTTAATTTTTTTAGAAAACAAGATTTTATTTTTCTGTAATAATAAACTCTTAAACTCCAACCACGAACGCAACGAGAGGAGTTGAGAATTTTCACAATTTCCATGGATGTTGAAGAATTTATTTTCCAAAATTTAAGGAGAGCGATTTGATCATTTTGAGAGCTACAATTAGAAAAAACAATAATAATAAAATAATAATGAGAAATAAATTACTTCGAGTAACATCCTCTCCGATTGACTCGTATTGATAAATATTCTTGCAGTATCATCTAAATGCGTGACTATCCTGATGAATTGGCTGTTGATTGTGGTAACTATCTGGGACGCTATTGGATGCCTTGGATCTTAGACCAAATCGAAAACACGAGAGACATGGTTAGGTTCTAACTATGTATTGCTGCAACCGTATTTGCATAATATGCCCCCATGTAGATTACAAGAGACAAAGAAATTGGTATATCAAATATGGTGGACAAATTACATCTATTGTAATCAAACCTAAATTACATGCTACATAAATAGTGCTCTAAATTACATGTTACATAAATAGTGTTCATGCATCGAACAGATTCTAAACAAGAAATTGTTTGTTGAGAAAATATCTCAGCAAATTCCAAAAACCAACCAACTTAATCTATAAATTTACTAATGTAAACATTATTTCCAAGTTCCCCTTTAATGCTTACATTTACATCATCACAAAGATTAATACAAAAATTAAAAATTACAATTCACTTGTCACATTAATCTGAATGGTCTTCCTGGACACCAATCCCAATGAACTCTCCCATATAACACTCTTTTCAACACCACAATATTCAACCTTCCCATTACACTTATTTAAGACATAACTACCTCTGACCATTTTTGATGAACTTTGTATAATTGAGGTTTCTCAATCTTCCAAAGGAAATCCTTGATATTGCACCACTCTAAGGAAAATCTTGATATTGCACCACTCTAAGGAAAATATCCCATCTATTAAAGTGCATCAAACTACACTTTTTGATAGTTATATAAGTGAGTTTTCCAATTAATAGGCATATTCAATAGTCAGTTATGAAACTGACATTTCTGCGTACACTGATCTCATAATATAGCATGTAACTGATGCTCTTGAAGCTCAAAGCACAACAAGTTCCATCAAAATTTAAAAAATTCACACAATTAAATTAACCATACATTCTCTTGACACGGAAGAGCATCGATAACCACTATTTTAATTATATTTCACTGTTCAATAATTGTTTCTGCACCTTTTACATTTCAAAAGAACAAAACTAACCAATACAATGAGTACAAAACCAATTTCCATTTTCTGCGATTCCACCTTTTCACCCACTGCTTTAATGGTCAATACAAGGTTGAGCTTCAAAGAAATAGAAAGAACTTTGGTGGAAGCTAAACTCACAGCCACTTCAGTGGCCTGGACAGTCTTAGCAGCTCCACTTTCAGTGGCTTGGACAGTCTTAGAAACTCCACTTTCAGTGATTTCAACTTTTGGATATTTCAACTTGTGAGTTGACATAATACCAATCCGTAAAGCGACCAACAACATTTTTCCTTTATTGTGACAGAAGTTAAACACAACAAATAGTGACTATACTAATTCAGAAAACATAATAGTCTGATAATTTTTATATTAATTCAATGATTAGGAAAATATTGATGTTGTGAATTATTATAAACTCACAACACTTCCAAAGTATCAAACTTTTGTATTGGATGCCAAGTAATGAGAGAAAAGAAATATGAACGCTCCTCGCAACATAATTAGAAGATAAAAGGCAAATTACACTGGAAAATACGCCACGAGGCCCTTGCATAGCAGTGACGTACATTTTAAACTTTTGAAATCATTGAGTTATATATGACTTGATATTTTAAATTTGAAACGTAGCAGATTGAATCATCCATAAAATAAGAAACAATTTATTATTTAAGAGAGACCAAATAACCAGTCCCAGATCGTTTAGGGTACCATTTCATTATTTAAGGAAAAAAAACCTTTAAGGAAACATCTCATTAGTTGCGGGAAAAAAAACTTTAAATGGAATTGGATATATGTTTTTGACCGGTTAATAAATTGAGAAGTAAAAAAATGAAAATCCATGTTTCCGAAACAAGGAAACCGAAAGTTGATATTTATTGATGCCCCATGTTGATTGCGAGGCACTCTTTCAATCCAGCTGTTAAACGAAAATAAAATTTAAACTATTTTGAGAGTACCATTTCTTTGGGCAGTAGGTTATACTATTTGTACCAGATGTTACAAAGAAAACGCGGTAAGGTATAAATTGCGGAAATCCATTATCCATGTAGTGTGTGCATTATTGAACAAGGTGGATCTCTCTAAATTTGTTGCAAACATTTATGTTGTTGCATTGCTAATTTATTTACAATCTACTACTACCTCCTCTTCTTGGAATATTAAATTTCTTATCACCCCATGATGACAATCCCTCTAATTATTGGCATCACAATTTTTTCCACTTTAGTGCCTTTACCTTCAACCTAAAGAAACATGAATTTGAGTCACTCAATTAAAAAGAAATTGCTAAATTGCTATTTATCATATTTTGAGTAAAAACAATTAATAACTTATATTTACAACACTTTAAATATTTACAACATTTTAAGTCTTGTATTTATAACTCATATTTATAACCCTTTAAAATGAAACTAACTATCTATATTTTTATTAATAATAAAAATAATCTTCTTTACAAACGTGACACTCACATGCTACTGCTATATATTCATATTATATTTAATATTTAGTGTCCATCAATTGAATGAAAAGATGAAAGCTCAACTTAATTGCACATTTCTGAACTCCTTTGTGAGAATTCATGTCCCATTAATTTGATGGCAAATTGAAGTTTCAAATACAGTACACATTTTATACCAAATTCGGAGAGTTCATGAACAAAAAATAAGTTATCTTTACCATAATTAGGCAGTACTTACCATCTGGAAAAAAAAATCATGTGACACTCCTCGGAAAGGATACAATTTATCAACAATAGGAAAAAACAAGACGTTTGCAATGCTTGCGTGTATGGTGGCCTTTGGCAGATCATTTAATGTTTCTTCTTGTTGTAATCCCTCTGTCCTAGATTTCAAGGATATACATGACAACATTTGATCTTGCAATTGTAGTGGCAGCCAATTCCCAAAAGAAAATCTTTAAGTTGCCTGAATTGTGTCCCTCTGCAATCAAAATGAAAGTCAAATCCTCATATGACGTAGCATTTTTGCATTGCAAAGAGAGAATATGTAGGCATAACTTTTCTATACACAAATCTATTAAAAATATATTCCTTACAAATTTCATGTTCCAGCTTGTGCCATGTACAATTAAATTTGTCATGTTTCCTATCATGTATGCAGTCAAACCCAAATTATATAACATGTAAACGTTTTCAAATATCATTTCTCTCATATTTTCATCATGTGGGTATCCATATCCAAAAATGGTCAGAATCGTAATGGAAAAATAGATTGCAATAATATAGAGAATCCAAAGGCTTTGTTTCATAAAATATGGAAATGCATCACCAATCCATGTCCTACTTGGATCATGATATCTAGCAGCAAGCAGATATGAAAGGCATCCAGCATAGTGAACTGCAAAATGAAATTATTGGTGTTAACTTACACAAACAAGCTTAAAACAACATGTCCAGAAATAGTTGAGTCAGATAATCTTCTTTGGTCTTGAGAATCAAGTACTGATCTGGAGCCTTGAGAACAGGGCACTAAAATAATTGAGTTGGAAGCATTTTTTCTTGGAAACTTTTGTGCCTCAAATCTCCCAAGTATTGGAAGAGTTAAAGTATTTGATACCAATGATTAAAATTTCATTTGAATAGCATTTCCTCTTTGTCTTAATTAACAATGTTGTTCTCATTCTGGAGGTGATCAAAAACCACCTGTGTATTTCTCAAAAGAAAACCCTCTTTCAAACTATATTGTTGTGTCTTCTCCAAATCAAAATCTTCTTTCAAACTAGATTGCTTAGCAGAATCAAGAAAAGATTGTAACATGTTTGAATTAAGAACAAATAATAGTTGTCCACTCAAAGCTACCCATTCCTTTGAAGTCCAAGCTCAAAACTATTCTGTCTTTTGAAGTCCAACAGAACATGGAAGATACGACCATAACCCCTTCCTCCCTCCGAGTTACTAAGAACACTGCCACAGGTGCCACAACTCATTAGAATCATAAGAAATAATCACTTTATCTACCTCAAATCCAAAGGTATTTGATGGGAGCAAGCAAATACTCATCCCTGGGAGAAAGCTATCTAGTAGATGCAAATTTTGAACACAATGCATAACTTAGATCCGATAGTATTTGAAGCATTTCCTTAACAGAATGTAGTTAAGCAAATGCGAATTTCAATATGAACATGTTGCAAACTTGTCAAAAATATACTACAGGGGGCAAGATCCAAGAATCTTCCTTAATCATGCAAATAAGCTACCATATTTACTGCACTTTATACTACTTGCAATTGCATGACTTCCTTAGTTGACATGGTTGTATGAACTGGTTGCAAACTTGTCAATAACATAATGCAGTGGGAAAAGAACCAAGACTCTTCTTTAATCATACAAATAAGCCACCATATTTTCTGCACTTTATATTGTTTGCAATTACACGACTTCCCTAGCTGACATGGTTTTCAGAGTTTCTTTCCTGAGAATAATCAATCCATATCAGATGCATTCACAATCAAATTCCCTTGTTAATTTGGGTATAGAATTTGTGCCATCTACCCTTAAACCTAAACTTATGTGTTACCAAATATAAAAATATACGCATGAACTAACCCCTTGGGGATTCTTTTTCCAAGGAATACTTTGCAGGGAAAGCCACTGTATGCTTGTCCACTTTGGTGGATAGTGTCCCTAGTGAGCCTTACCCAGGAGGAACTGAATAATACACCTGTGGGCATGAAATTAGCCAAGTGCCCAGCAAAATCTCCAACAACTAGTTCAATTAATCCCTGGCGTTCTATCAAAAAATCCTAATCTCCCAGGGATAAACCATTTGGGGTAGAAAACTAAGCCATCAAACATCTCATTCACCATATTTTTCTTGGATATACAATGGATCCAATGATCCAATATAGCATCATCCATAATCGTCCATTTTTGTCAACTGCTAAAGATCTATAACGAGAGTCACAATATCCTTGAGATTATTCTCTTATAGTACAAATGTAACCCTTACCTTTCACCACAATAAATTTGAGGCACCATCCAATCTGTCCTCACACCTCAGGCTAGCTGCACAAACTTCCTAATCTAAAAAGTAGTTTGAATTTGTTTTGATAGACTGATTGCTATTCCTTTCTGCATCCAATCTGTCCTCACACCTGAGGTTGTCTGCACAAACTCCCAAATCTAAAAAATAATTTGAATTCCTCTGATTTCTATATCTTTCTCCCTACGTTGCAAATTCCTAAGAATCACAATCACCTAAATAACTTTGATACCATGTTGAAATTGGATTGAGGAAATAGGAAGTTCGGTTTTGTTTTACTGTGGGTATTTTTTATAACCTCTTGACTACAAAATGGTTTTAAAATATGCTGCAATTCTTTCAATTGGCTAAAGAGAATGTTCACCATTATTCATGTATATTGTAAGTAATTTAATTGCATTTTTTCACAATACGTATGAGCAGATATAAGTATCTTTGTTCCCTTTGTTATAGTTTTCTATAATAAATTAGGAAAATAAAACTCTATGCTCAATTATATTGAGATATTTGTGTGATCATATAAAATTCCTATTAAGAGTACCAAGAAGACAGATGCATCCATATGAGTCCACCTGTTCTATACTCTATTCTTTAACATGAAATCTAGAATCGCTTCTCTATACATACTCGTTAAATACGTGTAGCGAAATTTTCCCATTTTCCCTAAGATCATGAATTGCAATGTAGTAGATTTTGCTCATTTTTCTAAGATCATGAATTGCAATGGGACACTCAAGGTGCAAGCATCAACAAAATATTGATACAAAACCTCATGCTACTCTACGAGTCTAGTTAAGATTGTTAGTTGGAAACTCAAGTTGGATAACCATGCACATACTTATATATAAGCAATCAAGGATCTCGGATTTATAAATTAGTTTTAACTAGTTTAGATATTCATACCTCTATAGATCCTCCAAATGCAGAATTGTGGGGGTGTAGGATATTGTAACCTTATGGATGGACGGGATTTGTGAAATCCTTTGGCCTAAGAAAATCAAATATAGTTTGAACTATTGAATTCTCCAATAGGTTTAGATCAGCCAGCCTTATCCCATAAAAATATCTGGATGTAGCCTAGGGCTCCTATAGAAATCACTGGAACTTGATGGTTCATTCAATAAATCCTAATGAAAATAAACATGCGCATAAAATCTACTTCGTAATAAAATTGAAACACTCTTTGACTTATCATGTATTTTTGAATGCAACATTGATTATGAGCATTATGAATTGTAATGTTGGGACTGCCCAAGAGTCTGGAATGTAGCAGGAGACAAGTTTACAGTAAAGAAACTAATTGACTTAGTTTTGTGATTTCAAAGTAATGTATGTGCTACTAATGCCTGGGGTAAAACAAGCAAGCCATTTGGGATGAGAGATGTCATTTATGTACTTCAAATTTTCCAATGTGACTAAAATATATAGTGAAACAAATGGTTGTTCCAAATTTATTTGTAAATGAAATGCAAACATTCTAATATTCATGCTTATTATGTAATGAATCTCCTAACAAGAAGATACTAAGAGCATGAATAATCACTTTCCTTTAAAAAAAAATTAGCTTGCCTGCTCTGTTTTACCCTTATTTTTGTCTGCTAGTATGTCCTGCAAAATGAAACAAAACTTCGATGTTATTCTAGCGCCACATCAACATTTACAACTCTTTGTTGCAAATCTCTGTTTGAAGACACATTCGACAAAAGAAATAAAGTGAACCACCTAAAAGTTCTGAAATTTTGGACTCTGTAACGTTCAGAAAGATACCTACCATAGCACCAGACACTAGCACATAAAAATATGTGGGTGCTTCATTCATTAAAATGAAATCTTCCTTTGGGGGGAAGTAATTTTCCTTCATCTCTGAAACCTTCCAAGCATAGAGTGACTATTAGGTTATTTTTTCCTCAAAGTTGTTGTACTGAAGCCCACTAGCAAAGACAAAAAATAGGGTCTCTTACCATAATTGGACAATACTTACCAACTGGAAAAGAAAATCATGTGACACTCCTTGGAAAAGTTGATATGTTTGTTGTGAATATCTTTTGCTAGCTTCCATTACAATATCTGAAGATATTGGACAATCCTAACTCAGAAATTAATCAACAAACAACATGCAGAGTGGGAGACATAGATGGCAAGGTATTTTTTTCAGTCACAAAATTGGACAATCATAGACCCCAGGAGAGAAATGGTAAGTTTAAAAGTCATGATGCAAAACTGAAACACCAGCTACATTGATCTGGAGTTTTGAAGTGTGGCACTGCAGGAAGAATTTGTGTCGAGGAGACATTCATGAAAAAATTGCAAGTGTGCTTGACATTGCAAGTTGAATGCCAAAATTGTGGTATTTCAGTTCTAATCTATGATAAGATTTGTGCCAAGAATCCATGATAGACACAATAGGAACCCACTCTAGCATGGCAATTAAACATGTGGTATTCAAGGTTGTGAAGAGTACTGTGATTGTAGAAAATGTATGGAAAACCGTGGAAAAATGGATAAAGAAGCTGGAGTGGGAAGGTGCTGCATGCATGTCTATTGACCTGCTAATAGGAGAAGAGAACAATTCATGTGCTATGGATTCCTAGAGTAGCTTGAAGGTGAGATTTTGAGGATAATTCTGAATAAAAGGGACACCAAGGAAGCTAGAATTGCAGAACTCCCAAAGTAGTTAATTTGAGGTTTTGATACTAACTAATATTAGTATAGTCAACAACAATGCAAAATACTTACAAATGTGAAAAAAAGAATGCGAGTTATAAAAGAATATCGTTGTAACTATGCATGATGTACACTCTATATTGTATTAGTTATTTATGAAAGCACAAAATTGCTGGAGAGTGATCATATTTGGCCAAGATTCTCAGGGTCATGAAATAAAAATTATAGAGTTAGGTGAGTGATCATTGTTGACCAAGTCGTACATGATATATTCACAATGAGGTGGGTGGGATACAAAATATAAAAATCCATTTCTATACATATTTGGTTTAAGTACACTCGGAATTAGTAACCAAGTCTCATCACTACCTCCTTCTCTTTCCATTCAGGATTGCCTCCAACAATAAGTTAAACATAGTGGAGATTAAGTTAAAAAATAACATCATATGTGTGTCATGGATGCTACTAAAAATTATCCATACCAAAACTTAACAACTTCTGGATCAAAGGGACGAAATTCTTTAGTTTTATTCACCTTATTTTAACTAACACTCAGAAGTGTGAGTTGGCTGTAACAACTGCACACATTTTTAGTGTCATGGGGAGATGTTTTATGTTGATCAAGTTTTCTTGTGATTGCAGTCATAAAGTTGGCGAAAAAATAGATACGAGGGTTGAGGGTACATCTTTTTCAAATGACTATGTATTAGCTGAAGGTACAGTAGCTAAACAGGGAAGATTGTGGAATCCATAAGAAACTCATAATATGCAAGCAATTGAAGGGTTATCTTTGTAAAAAAAATAAAAAACAACCATGCAAAAACAAATTGAACCATTTCACATCCTGCTCACAAACTCAAACTAAACCATTTTTAGACCTGTGCCTTCTACTAGTGGATATCACAATGAGACTTTTCAGAACATTAGATACCTTAGTGTCAGTGTCATAAACTTTTGTACTCCAGCGTGTTGCACTTGCAATCTTTGCAACCCTATCAATGACCTTAGGAGTATCCCGGACAACAACAGTTCTTACAGGCTGGAGAATTCTATCCATTTCAATCATCAAATCAACAAGACTACATCTGTAAGCATAAAATCCAAAACCAATGAGTAAGTAACACATGAAATTTAACATGGAACTGAAAATGATGATTGAAGAATGCCTATCACAAAGGAGGAGAGATATCATTCTTTAGACCAAGGTTCATGAATATAAACAATATAAAGTGATAGGTTCAAGAATCTGAAGAAAACCCAAAAGGCAAATGGAGGATCAGAAAGGCACCTGTTTCCACCTCTACTCAGATCTCTTATTAGAGATTCAATGCTAATTTCATGAATAAAATCATATGTTCGAGGGTAAGAAGAGAAGGCCTCACACCTCCCAAATCACATTTCTAGTCATAGAATATTCAATGATATTGCCATAATCACCATCATATTAAACTTGTGCCCAGAGTCCCCTGATCTCTCTAGAAAATAGTTAAATAGCATGTAAATCTGAAGATGCCCTAGTTCCTGGAGCACCTTGATAACCAGAGAGAATTCACCATAATGCAAGTACATACTATTCAAATTGTATAGACGTGTTCTTGCTTGGAGTCTCCCATCAAAAGATGAAACAAACCAAGGAAATCCATGGGTAGCAAATATTCCCGTATTATGGTACTTGAGATGTTGTTCCAAGAGCCAACCAAACTTAACTATAACCTTGATTTGAAATTGAATTAAATGTCCAAGTAAGGCAATTGGAAAACCAAAAATCAAAGATGCAGTGTTGTAGGAATTTTAAGTACATGAATTCTGCAGATCGTAGCAATATAGTTCAAACACTTAACAAAACTGTCAAGGAATATAAACTTACCAGTCTTGACAAACTCCAATAAGGCCTCTGTCATAAATCATAGCAAGAGTATTTGTTGTATAAGTAGGAACAATGTTCATGATCCAGAGAGGATCTGCAATAAGTGCTGCTGCAAAGACACCAAAACCTGGATTCATATCCATAATATTGCGTACACTTGAAGATCCTAACTTCAGATTTAGCACATTCTTATAGTATTTCACTATCCTTTTCCATCTATGTGTATCAGCTTTAAATATATCCATAAAATTCTTTATGTCTACAGCATGTTGAGGAGGTTCGTTCAACCGGCTTGGCCACTTTGAAAGCTTGATTAAACTGTTCTCTTTCTCTTTCAATGGTGGAAACTGGCTAATACACTCTTTCAATGGTACATACATGTAAGCGGATTGAAAGAGAATGTTAGCCAGGAGATCAAAGCTCCAAGTTGGTGATATACAACTTATGTGTTACCAAATATAAAAATATGCGCATGAACTAGCCCCTCGGGGATTCTTTTTCCAAGGAATACTTTGCAGGGAAACCTACCGGATGCTTGTCCACTTTGGTGGATAGTGTCCCTAGTGAGCCTTACAGAGGAGGAACTGAATAATATCCCTGTTGGCATGAAATTAGCCAAGTGCCAAGCAACATCTCCAACAACTAGTTCAATTAATCCCTGCGTTCTATCAAAAAATCCTAATCTCCCAGGGATAAACCATTTGGGGTAGAAAAACTAAGCCATCAAACATCTCATTCACCATCTTTTTCTTGGATATACAATGGATCCAATGATCCAATATAGCATCATCCATAATCATCCACTTAGCCTTCACTTCCCTTTCATCATGAGTTGTCAACTGCTATAGATCTATAACCAGGGTCACAATATCCTTGAGATTATTCTCTTCTAGTACAAATGTAACCCTCACCTTTCACCACAATAAATTTGAGGCACCATCCAATCTGTCTTCACACTTGTGGCTAGCTGCACAAACTCCCTAATCTAAAAAATAGTTTGAATTTGTTTTGATAGACTGATTGCTATTCCTTTCTCCATCCAATATGTCCTCACACCTGAGGTTGTCTGCACAAACTCCCAAATCTAAAAAATAATTTGAATTCCTCTGATTTCTATACCTTTCTCCCTACGTTGCAAATTCCTAAGAATCACAATCACATAAATAACTTTGATACCATGTCCAAATTGGATTGAGGAAATAGGTGGTTCGGTTTTGTTTTACCGTGGGTATTTTTTATAACCTCTTGACTACAAAATAGTTTTAAAATATGTTGCAATTCTTTCAATTGGCTAAAGAGAATTTTCACCATTCTTCATGTATATTGTAAGTAATTTAATTGCATTTTTTCACAATACGTATGAGCAGAGATAAGTATCTCCATTCCCTTTGTTATAGTTTTCTATAATAAATTAGTAAAATAAAACTCTATGCTCAATTATATTGAGATATTTGTGTGATCATATAAAATTCCTATTAAGAGTACCAAGAAGACCAATGCATCCATATGAGTCCACCTGTTCTGTACTCTATTCTCTAACATGAAATCTAGAATCGCCTCTCTATACATACTCATTAAATACGTGTAGCAGAATTTTCCCATTTTCCCTAAGATCATGAATTGCAATGTAGTAGAATTTTCTCATTTTTTCTAAGATCATGAATTGTAGTGCGACACTGAAGGTGCAGGCATCAACAAACTGTTGATACAAAACCTCATGCTACTCTACGAGTCTAGTTAAGATTTTTAGCTGGAAACTCAAGTTGGATTACCATTTACATACTTATATATAAGCAATCAAGGATCTCAGATTTATAAATTAGTTTTAACTAGTTTAGATATTCATACCTCTGTAGATCCTCCAAATGCAGAATTTTCAGGGTGTAGGATATTGCAACCTTATGGATGGACAAGATTTTTCAAATCCTTTGGCCTAAGAAAATCAAATATAGTTTGAACTATTGAATTCTCCAATAGGTTTAGATCAGCCAACCTTATCCCATAAAGATATCTAGATGCAGCCTAGGGCTCCTATAGAAATCACTGGAACTTGATGGTTCATTCAATAAATCTTAATGAAAATAAACATGTGCATAAAATATGCTTCGTAATAAAATTGAAACACTCTTTGACTTATCATTTATTTTTGAATGCAACATTGATCATGAGCATTATGAATTGTAATGCTGGGACTGCCCAAGTGTCTGGAATGTAGCAAGAGACAAGTTTACAGTAAAGGAACCAACTGACTTAGTTTTGTGATTTCAAAGTAATGTATGTGCTACTAATGCCTGGGGTAAAACGAACAAGTCATTTGGAATGAGACATGTCATTTCTGTACTTCAAATTTTCCAATGTGACTAAAACATATAGTGAAACAAACGGTTGTTCCAAATTTATTTGTAAAATTTCTAATATTCATGCTTATTATGTAATGAATATCCTAACAAGAAGATACTAAGAGCATGAATAATCACTTTCCTTTAAAAAATATTATCTTGCCTGCTCTGTTTTACCCTTGTCTTTGTATGCTAGTATGTCCTGCAAAATGAAACAAAATTTCAATGTTATTCTAGTGCCACATCAATATTTACAACTCTTTGTTGCAGTTCTCTGTTTGAAAACACATTTGGCAAAAGAAATAAAGTGAACGACCTAAAAGTTCTGAAATTTTGGACTTTGCAACGTTCAGAAAGATACCTACCACAACACCAAACACTAATACATAAAATTTTGTGGGTGCTTCACTCATTAAAATGACATCTTCCTTGTAATTTGCCTTGATCTCTGAAACCTCCCAAGCATAGAGTCACTATTAGGTTATTTTTCCTCAAAGTTGTTGTACTGAAGCCCACTAGCAAAGACAAAAAATAGGGTCTCTTACAATAATTGGACAATACTTATCAACAGGAAAAGAAAGCCATGTGACACTCCTTGGAAAAGTTGATATGTTTGTTGTGAATAGCTTTTGCTAGCTTCCATTACAATATCTGAAGATATTGGACAATCCTATCTCAGAAATTAATCAACAAACAACATGCAGAGTGGGAGACGTAGATGGCAAGGTATTTTTTTCAGGCACAAAATTGGACAGTCATAGACCCCAGGAGAGAAATGGTATGTTTAAAAGCCATGATGCAAAACTGAAACACCAGCTACATTGATCTGGAGTTTTGAAGTGTGGCACTGTAGGAAGAATTTGTGTCGAGGAGACATTTATGTAAAAATTGCAAATGTGCTTGATAGTGCAAGTCGAATGCCAAAATTGCAGTACTTCTGTTCTGATCTATGATAAGATTTGTGCCAAGTATCCATGATAGAAACATTAGGAACCCACTCTAGCATGGCAATTAAACATGTGGTATTCAAGGTTGTGAAGAGTATTGTGATTGTAGGAAATGTATGGAAAACCGTGGAAAAATGGATAAAGAAGCTAGTGTGGAAAGGTGATGCATGAATGTCTATTGACCTGCTAATAGGAGAAGAGAACAATTCATGTGCTATGGATTCCTAGAGTAGCTTGGAGGTGAGATTTTGAGGATAATTCTGAGTAAAAGCGACACAAAGGAAGCTGGAATTGCAGAACTCCCAAAGTAGTTAATCTAAAGTTTTGATACTAACTGATATTAGTACAGTCAACAACAATGCAAAATACTTACAAATGTGAAAAAAGGAATGTGAGTTATAAAATAATATCATTGTAGTTATGCATGATGTAAACTCTATATTGTATTAGGTATTTATGAAAGCACAAAATTGGTGGAGAGTGATCATCTTTGGCCAAGATTCTCAGGGTCACGAAATAAAAATTAGAGAGTTAGGTGAGTGATCATTGTTGACCAAGTCGTACATGATATATTCTCAATGAGGTGGGCAGGATACAATATATAAAAATCCATTTCTATACATATTTGGTTTAAGTACAATGGGAATTAGTGACCAAGTCGCATCAGTACCTCCTTCTCTTTCCATTCAGGATTGCCTCCAACAATAAGTTAAACATAGTGGAGATTAAGTTAAAAAATAATGGCATATGTGTGTCATGGATGTTACTAAAAATTATCCATAACAAAACTTAAGAAATTCTGGTTCAAAGGGCAGGAATTCTTTAGTCTCATTCACCTTAATTTAACTAACACTCGGAAGTGTGAATTGGCTGTAACAACTCCACACATTTTTAGAGTCATGGGGAGATGTTTTATGTTGATCAATTTTTCCTGTGATTGCAGTCATAAAGTTGGTGAAAAAATAGATACGGGAGTTGAAGGTACATCTTTTTCAAATGACTATGTATTAGCTGAAGGTACAGTAGCTAAACATGGGAGATTGTGGAATCCATAAGAAACTCATAATATGCAAGCAATTGAAGGGCTATCTTTGTATAAAAAAAAAAAAAAAAAAAAAAAAAAAAAATTGAACCATTTCACATCCTGCTCACAATCTCAAATTAAACAATTTTTAGACCCCTGCCTTCTGTTAGTGGATATCACAATGAGCCTTTTCAAAACATTAGATACCTTAGTGTCAGTGTGATAAACTTCTGTACTCCAGCGTATTGCACTTGCAATCTTTGCAACCCTATCAATGACCTTAGGAGTATCCTGGACAACAACAGTTCCTTCAGGCCGAAGAATTCTATCCATTTCAATCATCAAATCAACAAGGCTACATCTGTAAGCATAAAATCCAAAACCAATGAGTAAATAACACATGAACTTTAACATGGAACTAAAAATGATGATTGAAGAATGCCTATCATAGAGGAGGAGAGATATCATTCTTTAGAGCAGGGTTCATGAATATAAACAATATATAGTGATAGGTTGAGGAATCTGAAGAAAACCCAAAAGACAAATGGAGGATTAGAAAGGCACCTGTTTCCACCTCTACTCAAATCTCTTATTAGAGATTCAATGCCAATTGTATGAATAAAATCATATGTTCGAGGGTAAGAAGAGAAGGCCTCACACCTGCCAAATCACATTTCTAGTCATAGAATATTCAATGATATTGCCATAATCACCCTCCTATTAAACTTGTGCCCAGAGTCCCCTGATCTCTCTAGAAAATAGTTAAATATCATGTAAATCTGAAGATGCCTAGCTCCCGAAGCACCTTGATAACTAGAGAGAATTCACCATAATGCAAGTAAATACTATTCAAATTGTATAGACGTGTTCTTTCTTGCACTCTCCCATCAAAATATGAAACAAACCAAGGAAATCCATGGGCAGAAAATATTCCCATATTATGGTACTTGAGATGTTGCTCCAAGAGCCAACCAAACTTAACTCGAACCTTGATTTTGAAATTGAACTCAACGTCCAAGGAAGGCAATTGGAAAATCAGAAATCAAAGACGCAGTGTTGTAGGAATTTTAAGTACGTGAATTCTGCAGATCATAGTAAAATAGTTCAAACACTTAACAAAATTCTCAAGGAATATAAACTTCCCAGTCATGATAAACTCCAATAAGGCCTATGTCATAAATCACAGCAAGAGTATTTGTTGTATAAGTAGGAACAACGTTCATGATCCAGACATGATCTACAATAAGTGCTGTTGGAAAGCCACCAAAACCTACATTCATATCCATAACATTGCGTACACTTGAAGATCCTAACTTGAGATTCAACAAATTCTTATAGTATGTCACTCTGTTTTGCCATCTCCGTGTATCAGCTTTAAATATATCAAGAAAATTCTTTATGTCTACAGCATGCTGAGGAGGTTCGTTCAACCAGCTTGGCCACTTTGGAAGCTCGATTAAACTGTTCTCTTTCTCTTTCAATGGTGGAAACTGGCTAATGCACTCTTTCAATGGTACATACCTATAAGCGGATTGAAAGAGAATGTTAGCCAGCAGATCAAAGCTCCAAGTTGGTGATATACATTTTTACATCAAAAAACACAATTTCAACCGCTCGATGGAATAAATTACCATGCCAAGTTGGGATCATCATGTTCGTCACATAAATAAGGTCCAGTTACACTCTTCAATGTGAAGCACGAGTTATTGGAAGGTTTCTTCCTTATTGCAGTGTTGCCGTCAATAATAACCAACTCGTAACATAATGTGTGTGCTAAATTCTGCAGGTCAGCCCATTCTTTCTCTTGTTTTTTCCACTGCACAGGAGGTCCAGAGATGACAAAGTAGCCTCCTGATCACAACAAATGGTCCATCTCAATCATGTAAGATCCATCTGTTTGACAGAGTATTCCTTCAGTAAATACACCTTTTGTAATTTTTGCACCATATTGTGCAAGTACAGTGCTTTTAACTTTTTGTTTTCTTTGAGGTGAAAAAATAGATATCATCAATGGTGTAAATTCAAAACGAAATATCACTCAACAGCAATATTTTCTCACTAGGTTAGAGATGGAGAAAGATTACTGTAAGTAGTGAAGGGTACCAAACATCGGGAACAATGAATCAGGTCAAATACATGAGTAGGGAAGGGCAGTCTGTGGGATCCAATCATTGCTAGAAATGCAAGTATGCCCCTTTCCAATGCAAATTGTATCTGTGACTTGTGTGAATCCCGGGGAGCAGAAGACATGGTTAACATATATTCCTTAAGCAGGTATCCTCCAAAGCTGGCAAACTGCATTTAGGGAGTCAAGATTCAATATTAATCAATCAATCAATCAATTGTGATATTCCATTTCGTAATGGGTCGTGGCTCTACTAGTACATTTACAAATAAGATTGCAAAGGTGCTTCAAAAATAATACATTAAGGAAAAGAGAAAGGCAGAAAGTTAAAACCCCACAACCAACATCCAAAGTTGTCCTGATGGTTCCACCACTGATAGGTAAATATTGTTTCAGATTCTAAATGTATTGTATTGCTCCATCGGGAAACATGGTGCCACCACCTGGAAATATGAAGTAAGGTCCTTCTGCCTTCATCTAGCCCTGATGCCCTTTTCGATCTGCAATCTTGTTATGGGGCATATTGCTATGCCATATCTACCATGCAGGTTTAATCAAACAGTAATATTTAATAACAGATTTTAAATTAAGCTATTCTGCAGTACCCAAGATTGAGTCAAGTATTTGATGCATGATTTTTGGCAGACAACAAAATGACATCAGGAGATTTTAATCTTGAGGAGGGCAGTGCCTCTCTCTGTAAACATTTCTTTCTCTGGTGAAATGGCTACTCCGCCGTGGATATTCGCAAGGACAGTAATCGACGGATTCCAAGGGGTAGGCCTCCACTGCTTCCTCCCCTGATTCAACCACTTAGAAAGCGTTCTTTGTGCTGGGATCTCCATCTCTCTCCCTTCCCCCACTCAGAACCATTGCTTGTCTCCCCGATGCAGCTAACGAATCTCCCAATGGAGTAAATATGCAGAGGAAAAATATGAAGACCGCCAAGAACAGCGAGCCTGAAACCAAATCCAGAGCAAGGGCAAGTGCAAGGTCTCCACACTGAGAAGCACCTGGAAGTAGCGTAGTGTAGAGTGAGGGAAACCGTCGATCCGTTGGGTCGCATCGTATACCTGTCTAATAAATTGGATGGGTAAGATTATTTTCATTATCTAACACATAAATCAAAGCCTTTGAAATGTACACGTAACCCAAGAGGAAAGTTGATTTCAAAGGGAAATGCCTTATGTTGTAAATATTGATTTTATAATTAGAATGACCTACAAGTACTTGAGAAAGTTCACAAGAGATAATTCCACATAATAATAATGCTAAGCACTACTGGTCTTCTCTACCCTAAACTAATAACATATCACATATCGGGAACTTTCAAATCGCCATATTCTGCAACAACAAAATAAAAAACACATCATAAAATTAATCCTTAGAAGACATTCAATAAGAACTTTCCAATCACCATATTCTGCAACAACAAAATAAAAGAACACATCATAAAATTAACCCTCAGAAGATATTCAATAATGGTAAGGCATATGTACACTAAATTAAGCTAATACACAATTTCACTTCCTGCTCCAAAGCCAGCTATTCGTCAGGGACGCTCGGAGGGTTTATGCCTTAAAGCGCAACTGTTATAATTTTTTCATTATTTAGCTATTACAACTATTTTAGATTTGTCAATTAACAATTGTTTTAGTTATTTTTTATGTTTCATTTAATTTATTTTTTTAACTATAATTATTAACTGTTTTAATCTGATAGTAGATCATTGTGAGGGTGAACAATGGTGTAGAGTGGCAACTACAAAAGTTATTCCCAGAAGTAAATGCTTTATGGCATAAATATGTTATCATTTATATAGCATATTAAATTTTTAGCATTGAATATATACACATTTGATTAGAGACCCACATTACTTAATAATTTTCTAAAATTTTAACATCAATTGTAAATTATATCATTTTATGGAGATAATTTCTCTTACACAAAGATAAATACCATTAGATATAATTTTGTTACACAAAGATAAATACCATTAGATATAAATATTTGTAGTTATTGATAAAATACTTGATTTGAAAAATATTGAAACCAAGTATATTATATAATTTTAAGGATATATGCAATAATGTGAATTCTAATTTTGATGTTTTCATCTTCATGTATCTGATTTAACCTTTCCATATCATGTGCATTTCATAAATTATCTCATTTTCATTATCAATATTCGTATTGTTATTTCCATAAGTATTATTTTGCTTAAATTTGGAATATTTTTTCTTTTAACATTCTCTAAAAATGACTAATATACATGCTTTAATAATGTCGTGTTATTTTTTATTAAATAATGATATTATGAGAGCATCAAAATTATTCCTTCATTGAATTATGATAATTTGTTAGTAATGTAATGTCTTTCTTTTCACTATAATTTACAATAATAATTGAGTGCATTCAAAATTTAATGATGTGCATTGACTAGATTTGTATTTGGTACACTTTTGAATTATACAATCATCTAATAATTACATTATAAATATATATGAATCATGATCATATATGAACCATTAACATATTAATAATTACTTAATATAATTGGATAGCTTGATTAGGTGTATGGACAGGTGACGTGATTTGATTTGATGGTGGATATATACTATTTATATTGTTGAAGTAATCTAATTATACATATCTATTAATGACCTCTCAAGTGGATATGGAAAACCATATGTATATGTAATGTAAAGTGAGTTAATTTGTACATCTAATTTGTGGATAACACATTATTTATCTATTTCAATATGATGTTTTGCACATGCTAATATGATTTGCAACTTGTTGGAAATATGAGCTATTTGTTGTAGATATGTAAGTGCGTGTGAATATATATATTATATATTTATATATATTATTTATATATATATATATTTTTATCGT